>JACEFZ010012018.1:0-20000 GCA_014155875.1 Cepaea nemoralis | reverse complement strand
TTACCCCAGTTAATCGTATTTATGTTGAACTTTCTCAGACACTTGTTACATTACCCCAGTTAATCGTATTTATGTTGAACTTTCTCAGACACTTGTTACATTACCCCAGTTAATTGTATTTATGTTCAACTTTCACAGACACCTGTTACATTACCCCAGTTAATCGTATATATGTTTAACTTTCCCAGACACTTGTTACATTACCCCACTAAAACATCGTGTTTTAAAACTTTTCCAGACAAGTGTTACATTACCCCACCCAGACTCTTCGCCTCAATATGAATCGATGTTAACACAAACAAACAACATAAGAGATTGTATGCATTGATGTTAACACAAACAAACAACATAAGCTTTTCTCGCCTCTCCAGTTCCCGGACTGCAACAGGACAAACACTTAAAACAAACATAAAATGGCCATCTCTATGTCGGTAAGATGAGATATTACCACCAATGTAAATATCACATATTTCTGACCCTATCAGTCACTACAGACAAACAACTCCGTCTATTTTGACAAGCAGTCAGGTTGCCACCAGGAATAAATGTAAACATATTCCGTGTGGGAAGACCAAGATATTATTGTCCATGGGGGTCTTCTAGGGAACCTGAAGTTGAAAAGCATTGCAGAGACATGGGGAGGAGATGGTCTTCCCGTGTGACTAGATTACTTGGTGGTAGCATATTAAAAGTGAGACGGGCAAATCGATAGCACTTGTTTGATCTTCGTGCGAGAGGCGATTGGGCAAATATGCGCTTCCTTCTTGTAGTTTATGGCGCAGTGGTATATATATATATATATATATATATATATATATATATATATATATATATATATATATATATATATATATATATATATATATATATATATATATATAGAGAGAGAGAGAGAGAGAGAGAGAGAGAGAGAGAGAGAGATAGTGTATGTGTGAGTAAAATTTATAGAACAAATAAATAGGTCAGCAAGTTAATAAACATGTACATACTTGTCACGGAAAAAACTGCAGTTTATTGATTCCTTGATAACTTACATATTAAAATACAAGGAAGGAGAAGGGTTAACAATCGTGTACTTCATTCTGAGAGGAGGACGAATAAAAGATCATTGACCGACACAGATATGAAAATAGGATACAGGTGTTCGCAGAGTCATTGCCTGACGATCGGAACGGACACGGAGAAACGGGACGATCGCGCTGGGGACACACGACCGGAGAAAACGATCAACGAGTGAAGTTGCTTTGAAGTATTCGCGTACGGGGAAACTCAGGGAACAGCGTAACAGCGAATGAAACGAGCAACTAATCACTACGTGAATTCACCGCCTTGTGATGTACAGGATACGTCAAGATGCGACTGCTGATGTATGGACATCCAACAATCACGGAAGAACGGGAGACCCAATATAAATAGTAGCAACTGGGGTTGATAGTTAGTGTGTGTTCCAAACTGGGCTGAATGAGATATGCTCCTGAGTGGGGAAAGAAATACACGTCCCTAATGGTTTAAAGAAGAGGGGATATTAGTGTGTTATTCGCTAGTGTATTTCGATTCCAGGAGCATAGTGCATATATAAGGTATTAATATCTTAGTGTAATAGTAGCATAGGGATATAGGTGTTTGTTCTTAACGTGTGAAATTGCATTCGTTTATCTAGTCGTGTAAACTTTAGTGCACTCAGAAATCGTATGTCCGTATGTTTTTCGGAGGCTTTTCAGTATGGCTAGAGAAGGACTCTCACATAAGAACCTTATATGAAGCAGACTCATATCACCAGATTACCTATCTTCTCCACAGGTTTCAATCCCCCTATTGAAATCAGAGAAGAGATGAAGGTTACTGCACTTGAGCAAATAAAGTACCTACTTAGAACCAACAAGAACATAGACATGTTTTAATATGAAGAAGTGATAACTTAACGTCTAATACAGAACACTGCATGCTCAAACGAATATACAACTAAAACCCTTAAAAGGAAAAGAAGTTAACCTGTAGCAAGCAGGGATACTTAAAACTGCATGCAATTGCACTGTGTCGAAACATTAAACTGTATTAACAATAGACATGGTGTAGAACATTCATAGTAACTCTAGACAATGTTGGATAGTGGCGGTGTGTATTCAGAGGTGGATTATAATACCGTCCAAAACGGGAAATATATGAACTTCAGTGACTTACCAAATCGGATTATTTTCTGGTGATAAGACATTGAACAGTTGTTTTCTTCAAGAATTGGATTAAGTCCAGACTCAAGCAGGAGGAGATCATTCAGGGTGAGATCACTCCATTTCTGTGTGTGCTGTCCTGTGTTTTGGCCGACAGAAAAGGCGAGAAGAACTACGGCACATACGAAGTCAACCGTCCTATCTTGCATTCACACTAGCAGACAATCCCAACTACATATACACAGTCCATACATACACCAGACATAGTTTTTTATTAATAAATCTTTTATTTATCGTTGAAAGGAACTGTTGTCGGAGTATGTGTTGAGGGAATAACAGAGAGAGAGAAAGAAATAGATATATGGAAGGGAAGACAGAAGGGAGGAGTGTAGACAGAAGTCAGTCAATAATCCCAACAGATAATACGTTTGAAGATGTGCTTGTTGATTCCACGTTCCTCCCGGGAAAACAAGTGAGATAATTGGACGAGCGAGCGGGCTACTTACATAATACCCATATGACCTGGAGGCATAACAGGGCATATGCATAGAGGGGTACCTGCATATTGACACAGACATAGCGGAGTACCTGCATGTTGGAACATACTGATTGGAATAAATATAAGTATACATTGATGACTTTTAATGGAAGGACGTCCATTGGATATATGGTGCCATTACATTTATGGCAGAAACATTTCATTAATGCTGGTGACTTTACAGTGAGAAAGTTCCAGACAGGGTGAATGTGGATAGGTGGAAAGACACATTACATACCTAGTCACACGGTCACATGTCTACATAAGTCTTTATCCTATATCTCCTCTGGTGGATGAGAGAGTGGTTGTGATGTACTGTGTGGTGTTGTAGATTTATAATATTAGATAGACATAGATAAATGATATATGTTATAATAGATTATCTGGTTATAGTGAGTACTTCTTTACTGCCTTGAGGTGTCTTTACTCAACTTGCTGACTTACCTGCTTTAACTATGGCCACTCCCAAAATAACTACCGCTGAACTGAGGGCAAACGGAGAGGAAATTGGGTTATCTGGTTCGGAGCTAACTGATTACATACAGGAAAGGGAGCGAGAATTTCGCCAGGCGGAAAGGGAAGATCGTAAGGCCCAGTTGGAAGCAGAAAGGGAAGATCGAAAGGCCCAGTTGGATGCAGAAGAAGCCACAAAGATCAGAGAACATGAATACCGCATGAAAGAGTTAGAACTCAAGACACAAACTAAGGGAGAAATAGATGGAGTGGAAGGAAGTTCTTCTTCACCTGGGGCAACCCAATGATTGGACAGGGTTACCATGCCATGAAGTTTCCCTTGGCGGTCTTTGATGAAAGTAAAGAGAAGATATACCAGTTTTTGGATCGGTTCGAGGCCATGGCAGTCGCTATGGGACTGGATAGGAGATAGGCTCTTAAATTATCCCAGGCCTTACGTGGTTCGGGCTACGAGGTCTACACACGCCTACCACCAGGACATGAAAATCAGTATGAGGAATTGAAAGCCGCTTTGATGAAACATTATGAAGTCACAGCACAAACGTATCGGAAGAAGTTTAGATCGTCTAGATGAGAGCCGGGAGAACTATTCGCCGCCTACAGTCTGGGGCTGAAATTCTATCTCCAGAAATGGATGGACTTGGCAGAATTCAAGAGGGATTATGAGAGTCTCGAAGAGATGATGGTGGTCGACCAGATGCGAAAGCAAATGTCGAAACCTCTCAGAACCTTCTTGGGAGAACAAGGGGCGGAACGGATTGATGTTGTGAATAAGCTGGCGGAACGATTCGTAGAGGTACATGGGGAGGCTGCGGTACTCAGTATACAAATCAAAGGTCAGGAGAAACAAGAGAAAAGGACACCTAAAAACTGGAAGGAGAAAAAGTGGAACCTTATATAAAGACGTCACTGGAGAGTTCCGAGAAGGTGAAGGAAGGAAACCAGAACACCTCGAATTCTCCAGCGAAACGACAGTGGTCCGAGAAGTGGTGTGCATTCTGCAAGGTGCCATCTCATAACACGAAGGACTGCAGATCGAAACCTAAAAGTTCTTACTTTGCAGCATGCAAAGTGATTCTACGACGGTGATCACAGACAAGGCTGAAGTCGGCGAAGGAGAAAGGAACAAAAAGGACACACGGAAACCTAGGAAGGGAAAATGGTGCACACCCTGCCAGTCGAAAACACATAATACTGTGGACTGCAGATGCAAGGCAGAAGACGCCAATTGCATAACCAACCTCGAGGAATCAAAAGAGGAAGGCAAGGAAACGGTCAAGGAGATGGAAGACACTCCGGACCAAGAGAGGCCACCTGTGGTCGAACTGATTGAAGTCAATGGCCAGCAGGTTGTTTGTCTCTACGATACCGGTTTGGATGGGGAAGCGGTGGTGGATGCCAGCTTGGTACGCCCAGACCAACTTACAGGGGAGACCATAGAAATACAGCCGGCAATGAGGAGTGCTGTTACCATGACGCTGCCAATCACCAAGGTGGAGATTAAATCCAGGTACGTCATGGGCATTATTCCTGCGGCTGTATTAGCTGACTCCCTATTCCCAATGATCATTGGCACGAAATATGTCTTTTTGGGGACGCCCAAACAGCCAGCCCACAAGGGAACAGTAGTCAGTGGATCTCAAGGGAAGGAAAAAGAGGCAGAGACACTATGCGACAACTCAGGGATAGGAGAATTGCATACTGCCCAGAGGAAGGATACTACGTTGCGTCCTTGCTACAGGAAGCTGCAAAGAAGTGCCGAGCCACCAGAACGGGGACAGTACTTTCTGAAGAATCGACCTACTCTATCGGAGAGCTGGGAGGGGAGATAACCTGCACGAGCAGTGGGTGGTTCCAGAGACCCACCGGCCTTACATTCTTCAGAGTGGACACACCATAGCCGAGAATCGACATATGGGCGTCAGAGAGACCTTGCAGCAAATTTCCGGCCATTATTGCTGGCCAGGAATGACCGGGGATGTACGCCGGTGGTTGAAGTCTTGTTCAGAGTGCCAGAACGCACCATCCAACAAGCGGACTAAGAGTAAAATAGCTCTTAAAGTGGAAGACAAAGTGGAAGTGTGGGGTCCAGCAGAGACCAATATACTCCAAGTAGGATGGAAAGGACCTTATCCTGTGGAAAAGGTTGTGTCCTAGAACATCTACAAAATACGGATCGGGGAAGAGCAGAAAAAATCTCCCTAGACATCTCATTAGGAAATATGAGGAGAGATCCGAGAGCAAAGCTTCGCACTTTATGGTGATGGCAGCCATTGGGACAAAAGTTACTAGTCCAGACGAAGACCAGAGATCGCCAGTACAACATAGGAGAGCCTATGGGACAGTACGTGATAGGTCAGATTTACCCAACGGAGGGAGTAGGGAAATCACACGTCAGAGAAAGGACAAGAGGGAAACTTTCCCCAGTAACCAAGTTCAAAAGGGGTGGGTAACGTCGGGAAAGACGCGGAATACCCAGGACTCCAACCGAAGATTGGCTGACCAGATACAATATCGCCCAAGATGGTCCTGGAAGCAAAAGTCCAGGAGGTTTGGGAAAGACGACTCGGTCCAACGCGGACGAGGTGGAACATCCCCAGAGGCAAAGCCGGGGGAAACCAAGAGGACATGGAAGCAGTGTTACAATCAGGATGGGACAATCCGTCTGTATTGTGAGCCGTCGCTGACGCAAGTCGAGAGAAAGTCGACTGAACGTACAGGAGCGATGAGCCAACACTAGTTTCAGTCATGAGTAGTATGGTAGGGTGCATATGAGCTCGCCTACTGGATGAGGTGTTGATCCATGTGAGGATCCAATCATATCATCAACACGTGATGTTAATAGCTACTTCGCAGAAGCTCAACACACAGTGGATGTGATGGTCGTTGTTGAGGCAACAGGACAACTTCACAGTGGAAGATCTCTGGTAAGGAGAATGTAGGAGCGGATTTCTTATCTAGACATCCAACTCCAGAGGAAGAGGAATAAGTTGGAGGATCATAGAATCAAAACTACAGGGATGAAGAGTCGACGCGGTCAACTCTCTTAAGAGGGGGCCTATGTCACGGAAAAAACTGCAGTTTATTGATTCCTTGATAACTTACATATTAAAATACAAGGAAGGAGAAGGGTTAACAATCGTGTACTTCATTCTGAGAGGACGACGAATAAAAGATCATTGACCGACACAGATATGAAAATAGGATACAGGTGTTCGCAGAGTCATTGCCTGACGATCGGAACGGACACGGAGAAACGGGACGATCGCGCTGGGGACACACGACCGGAGGAAAACGATCAACGAGTGAAGTTGCTTTGAAGTATTCGCGTACGGGGAAACTCAGGGAACAGCGTAACAGCGAATGAAACGAGCAACTAATCACTACGTGAATTCACCGCCTTGTGATGTACAGTATACGTCAAGATGCGACTGTTGATGTATGGACATCCAACAATCACGGAAGAACGGGAGACCCAATATAAATAGTAGCAACTGGGGTTGATAGTTAGTGTGTGTTCCAAACTGGGCTGAATGAGATATGCTCCTGAGTGGGGAAAGAAATACACGTCCCTAATGGTTTAAAGAAGAGGGGATATTAGTGTGTTATTAGCTAGTGTATTTCGATTCCAGGAGCATAAGTGCATATATAAGGTATTAATATCTTAGTGTAATAGTAGCATAGGGATATAGGTGTTTGTTCTTAACGTGTGAAATTGCATTCGTTTATCTAGTCGTGTAAACTTTAGTGCACTCAGAAATCGTATGTCCGTATGTTTTTCGGAGGCTTTTCAGTATGGCTAGAGAAGGACTCTCACATAAGAACCTTATATGAAGCAGACTCATATCACCAGATTACCTATCTTCTCCACAGGTTCCAATCCCCCTATTGAAATCAGAGAAGAGATGAAGGTTACTGCACTTGAGCAAATAAAGTACCTACTTAGAACCAACAAGAACATAGACATGTTTTAATATGAAGAAGTGATAACTTAACGTCTAATACAGAACACTGTATGCTCAAACGAATATACAACTAAAACCCTTAAAAGGAAAAGAAGTTAACCTGTGGCAAGCAGGGATACTTAAAACTGCATGCAATTGCACTGTGCCGAAACATTAAACTGTATTAACAATAGACATGGTGTAGAACATTCATAGTAACTCTAGACAATGTTGGATAGTGGCGGTGTGTATTCAGAGGTGGATTATAATACCGTCCAAAACGGGAAATATATGAACTTCAGTGACTTACCAAATCGGATTATTTTCTGGTGATAAGACATTGAACAGTTGTTTTCTTCAAGAATTGGATTAAATCCAGACTCAAGCAGGAGGAGATCATTCAGGGCGAGATCACTCCATTTCTGTGTGTGCTGTCCTGTGTTTTGGCCGACAGAAAAGGCGAGAAGAACTACGGCACATACGAAGTCAACCGTCCTATCTTGCATTCACACTAGCAGACAATCCCAACTACATATACACAGTCCATACATACACCAGACATAGTTTTTATTAATAAATCTTTTATTTATCGTTGAAGGAACTGTTGTCGGAGTATGTGTTGAGGGAATAACAGAGAGAGAGAAAGAAATAGATATATGGAAGGGAAGACAGAAGGGAGGAGTGTAGACAGAAGTCAGTCAATAATCCCAACAGATAATACGTTTGAAGATGTGCTTGTTGATTCCACGTTCCTCCCGGGAAAACAAGTGACATACGTACACATCATACACAGACATGCATTCATGCATGCGTTCACACATAGAAACAGACAGAATGCAAAATCAAATAGACAGATGAACAAATCTTCACGGAAACTCGTGTGCCTTTCATAAACTCATGTTTACTTTATTGCACTATCCCCATATACGCTATGAAGCAACGTATGTGTACGTTCTTTAACGAAGGATATTTTCAACTCCGACGAGGCTGCTCGCCTAACACACAACATATCTCACTTCGGCTCGAGAGTAAATGAGAAGGTTAAAGCAACATTATTACTTCACACTGGTCACTATCATGTTGTCAAACTATTATTTCCGTGACTGTAACGATAATTCAAATTGGTATTGACTATTCCTCGACCTATTTGAAGCTGCTCCGTGTTGTATCCAGCATAATTTCCGGTTCTGTTATTTGCGCTTTCTTGCAGTAGCTAATAGTTATTTTTGGTGCTTTCTTGCAGTAGCTAATAGTTATTTTTTGTGCTTTCTTGCAGTAGCTAATAGTCAGTTTTTGCTGTTCCTGTCGCTCGCTTTGAACTCCAACGTAATCCACACACGTGCTACAACTACCACTAGTAATTGATACTACTGGGGAGTCCACTGGAGTGATTTTTGCTTGTTGGGTAGCTTTACCGGTTACCAATGTCAACTGCCACTAGGCGAACCCACTCCGACATCTGAGGTATTTGTCATTAACGTCCTCAAGTCAAGGAAGGAAAGTCAACATTTAAGTTCAACTGAACCGCGTGCCCAATTGAACCCTACCGCAGTCACCAGCGAAAGTTTAAATGTGAGTCCGTTTATCGCTTCCGCCACGTCGACTTCCACTCTGTGGTTAACAGCTACTACTTATGAACTCTCGTAGTCAGCAGGGGTAGAGTTCTACGACACGTCTGGACTCCGAGGACCTTACAACCCTGCTCTTGTCCACGGCGGCGTGATCAGGCCGCCTGTCTCGTGATCCGAAGATCGTATGTTCTTTTTCCGACTCGGCCATTCAGTTCATGGTTGCAATATTTCCGGAGACCATTGTGTCGTCGCTAGAGGTACAGAATTGGTGCTCTGTACGATGCTTTCAGCATATCGCTCCCAGGAAAGAGACCGAGCCATATAGTATAAAGCCCAGTGCAAACTTTGATCTAAAGCATAGTCATACACGTGCTGATACTTCAAGTGCACTGGACTTGAGTGTCGAATAGCTTTGCTTATTACCAGTGTCCCTCGCCATCAAGCGAACCAACTCCTACTTCAGAGGTACTTGTAATTTACGTTACAAAGTCCATGACGAGAAGTCAACATTTTAGTCCAACTGACCGGTAAAGGGGTTGAACCTGTTACCTCGGCTTTACCACACTGGATGTTTAAGAACGGTGCGTTTTTATCCATTCGGCAATGGTATCCTCCACCCGTTGCAACGAAGTCCACCACCCCTCATCTGAACCCCGCTTTCATCATCAGTTCCATCTACCCGTAACAATTCTCGCCGCGTTATCTGTCAGTGCTGACTTCTCTCCCCTTCTTCCTATTTACCGCCCGTGTGTTAACGTTTTCTTGCAGAAATATTTACTGAAGTGGCTACGGTAAAAGACAATCTATGTTATTTAACAAATATACACCGTATTTAACGGGAAAATAACATAGTAGAAACAAAGAACGCATAGGAAGTCAGGAATGTGGCTTGTTGTTTTCATGCCCTGTTGTGCATATGAGTGGCATTTTTATTGTTTTCCCAGTGCGCAGTCATTGTCGTGTGCTCTCGCGATGGGCCATGATATGGCTGCATGTTTCTTGGTACAACTATGTGCTCTATGTACGTAGAGTGGCGCGGATTGTTGGATGAGAGGTTTCTTGTGTGGAGGCAAGTGGCGTGGGTTGTTGCATTTGAGGTTTTTTGTAAGGAGGCAAGTGGTGTGGAGTGTTGCATGTGAAGTTTGTTGCATGGAGAAAGGCAGGAGTAGTGAAGAATTATGAAGAGAAGGAATGCAAGAAATGAAATCAACCTCTTCTGTATCTCCACTTTTCAGTCGTTAGCGGGTAGCGTGTCCCGGTGATCCCAAGAGCTATGCCGGCTGATTTGCCAGCTACTGACAGGTTCTCGCTGGTTGGATAGACCGGAAGAGAGAGAGAGGAGAGAGAGAGAGAGAGAGAGAGAGAGAGAGAGAGAGAGGAGAGAGAGAGAGAGACAGAGAGAGAGAGACAGCGACAGAGACAGAGAGAGAATGTGACTTTCAGATAATAGACTCAGATACATACACACATCGTGATTGTAACTGACTCAGAAAGCATGCTGATGACAGGCAGGTTTCGCACAGAGTGGCTTGCTTCGCTTCGGTGGTCACGGGTGGCAAGCATCACCTGGATCTTTTCTCCGGGGTATGCCGGTGTGCTGGGGTAATGAACAGGCGGACAGATTGGATGGCTCGGCAAATCTTGGTGGAGTATTCATGCATGACAAGGCAGACGTGGTTGCGGCCTTGTGGGGGAACGTGTACGCCTCGGAGGAACAATTGGATCACCATAGTCTGGCAAGAATAAGACAGCGAGGAGTGACGAGGGGATCTGGCGACGCTCGACGCCTTGAGGAAAGGCAAGACGGACATATAATCAGATTGCTACTGGAACTATTGGTGTTGGAACTCTTCGCTGGCTGCTGAAGATGGTGACGGAGCGCTTATGGGAATGCCCCGAATGCTGTGAGGTCGGTTCCTAAATCAATCAATCAATCAATCATGGCTGAAATTACTCGAGAACTCATTCTACCTTAGGCCATGACAATGCAGTTTAGCATCCTGTTTTCCAAGCTTCTTTCGATAGTGTCTGTCGAGTTTCTTCTGGTTTTTTTTATTCATTTCCCTTGAACTTCTGATGCTGAAATGTGTGGTGTTAAGTGTGTGTGTGTGTGTGTGGGGGGGGGGGGGGGGGGGGGGCGGAGATTTAATTACATTGCTGTAAAGAGGTCTTAACCTGGCGTCGTCGCTTAGGCGATAGTGAAAGCGTGTTTCACAATTCCCCGACATACCGAATCGAGGGTTCGAAATCAGCCGCGGGAGATTTGAAAGCAGACCGCTTTGTGTTGATATCGATGGTATGAGACGTCGGCTGTTAAAAAAGCATTGACAAACTACGGAATTAAAACTTGTCTCTACATCAAAAACAGTTAATTAATGTTGGGGTTGAGTGAAACCTTGTGTAAGGACATACGACTGTAGTTTTTAAGGAGCTGGTAAGGTCCGTAGCGAATATAGCGCAAACATGTAATCCTTACTGCTTCTGGCTCCAATACCAAGACGACCAGTTGTCTATCAATAAACGCAGGCAGTTGACTTGTCCAGATAACTTCTATAATTGTGAATAAAATCAGAATATATTTGTATGACTTTGAAGCAAATTTTGCAAGCTCATTCTCCTGAAACGGATCATTTCCACTGGACAATAGGTTGGTGTATCTTGACAATGAAATACCAAATACCGCAGCATGAAACATTACAAGCCCAGGCTTTATCCCAGCCCATGTGACATGAAATACCAAATACCGCGGCATGAAACATTACAAGTCCAGACTTATCCCAGCCCGTGTGACAATCAAATACCAATACCGCAGCATGAAACATTACCAGCCCAGGACTTTAATCCCAGCCCGTGTGACATGAAATATCAAATACCGCAGGCATGAAACATTACCACCCAGGCTTTATCCCAGCCCATGTGACACGAAATACCAAATACCGCAGCATGAAACATTACCAGCCCAGGCTTGATCCCAGCCCATGTGACATGAAATACCACATACAGCAGCATGAAACATTACCAGCCCAGGCTTTATCCCAGCTCATGTGACATGAAATACCAAATACCGCAGCATGAAACATTACCAGCCCAGACTTTATTCCCAGCCCGTGTGACATGAAATACCAAATACCGCGGCATGAAACATTACCAGCCCAGGCTTAATGACACCCTTGTGACACGAAATACCAAATACCGCAGCATGAAACATTACCAGCCCAGACTTTATCCCAGCCCGTGTGACAATCACATACCAAATACCGCAGCATGAAACATTACCAGCCCAGACTTTATCCCAGCCCGTGTAACAATCAAATACCAAATACCGCAGCATGAAACATTACCAGCCCAGACTTTATCCCAGCCCGTGTGACATGAAATACCAAATACCGCAGCATGAAACATTACCAGCCCAGACTTTATCCCAGCCCGTGTGACATAAAATACCAAATACCGCGGCATGAAACATTACCAGCCCAGACTTTATCCCAGCCCGTGTGACAATGAAATACCAAATACCGCAGCATGAAACATTACCAGCCCAGACTTATCCCAGCCCGTGTGACAATGAAATACCAAATACCGCAGCATGAAACATTACCAGCCCAGACTTTATCCCAGCCCGTGTGACAATCAAATACCAAATACCGCAGCATGAAACATTACCAGCCAAGGCTTTATCCAAGACCGTGTGACATGAAATACCAATACCGCAGCATGAAACATTACCAGCCAAGGCTTTATCCCAGCCCGTGTGAAAATCAAATACCAAATACCGCAGCATGAAACATTACCAGCCAAGGCTTTATCCCAGCCCGTGTGACAATCAAATACCAAATACCGCAGCATGAAACATTACCAGCCCAGACTTTATCCCAGCCCGTGTGAGATGAAATACCAAATACCGCAGCTTGAAACATTACCAGCCCAGGCTTTATCCCAGCCCGTGTGACAATCAAATACCAAATACCGCAGCATGAAACATTACCAGCCCAGACTTTATCCCAGCCCGTGTGACATGAAATACCAAATACCGCGGCATGAAACATTACCAGCCCAGGCTTAATGCCACACATTGTGACATGAAATACCAAATACCGCAGCATGAAACATTACCAGCCCGGGCTTAATTCCAGCCCGTGTGACAATGAAATACCAAATACCGCAGCATGAAACATTACCAGCCAAGGCTTTATTCCAGCCAGTGTGACAATCAAATACCAAGTACCGCAGCATGAAACATTACCAGCCAAGGCTGTATCCTATCCGTGTGACGTGAAATACCAAATACCGCATCATGAAACATTACCAGCCCAGGCTTTATACTAGACCGTGTGACAATCAAATACCAAATACCGCAGCATGAAACATTACCAGCCAAGGCTTTATCCTAGACCGTGTGACAATGAAATACCAAATACCGCAGCATGAAACATTACCAGCCCAGGCTTTATCCCAGCCCGTGTGACATGAAATACCAAATACCGCAGCATGAAACATTACCAGCCCAGTCTTTATCCTAGACCGTGTGATAATCAAATACCAAATACCGCAGCATGAAACATTACCAGCCAAGGCTTTATCCTAGACCGTGTGACAATCAAATACCAAACACCGCAGCATGAAACATTACCAGCCCAGGCTTTATCCCAGCCCGTGTGACAATGAAATACCAAATACCGCGGCATGAAACATTACCAGCCCAGGCTTAATGCCACCCCTTGTGACAATGAAATACCAAATACCGCAGCATGAAACATTACTAGGCAAGGCTTTATCCTAGACCGTATGACATGAAATACCAAATACCGCAGCATGAAACATTACCAGCCCAGACTTTATCCTAGACCGTGTGTCGAATCTTGACCTGGTTATATCCTGATATGTCTCTCCACTGATATCAGGTTTCAATCCCAGGCGTGCATACCCCTCTGCCTTCTGGGCTTCGAGAGTGCAAGGAGAGCTGTGCTATACAGTTCCTGCGGAGTTGATACTTTAGTACTGGGTCGGGAGATGACACTTTGGTACTGGGTCGGGAGATGGTACTTTAGTACTGGGTCGGGAGATGGCACTTTGGTACTGGGTCGGGAGATGGTACTTTGGTACTCGGTCGGGAGATGGTACTTTGGTACTGGGTCGGGAGATGGTACTTTGGTACTGGGTCGGGAGATGGTACTTTGGTACTAGGTCGTGAAATGGTACTTTGGTACTTGGTCGGGAGATGATACTTTGGTACTAGGTCGGGAGATGGTACTTTGGTACTGGGTCGGGGGTGGTAATTTGGTACTGGGTCGGGAGACGGTACTTTGGTACCGGATCGGGAGAAGAACCTCTATAGGAGCCTCCTCCAGGAGATACAAGCTAATGTCAGGACTAAGCCGAGCTGAAGACAATGCATGAAACTTGGGAGTTTAAAAGTCGCAGCCTTCCAGAGGATTGACAGCCAGTTAACCAACTTCTTATGGCCCATACCGTGTGGCTTGATCATCATGTTTCTCCACAGCCTTCTGTTTCGTGTGCTGTAATCATTTCTGATAGAGTTGTTCCTGCATGCTATGGCGCCATACTGTCTAGCATTTTCTTCCTTGGTCTCCCCCTGCCTTTCTTCCCCTCCAATTATTCTTTTGTCACTACGTACTCCAGCTTTTATCTTCTTATGATGTACCCAGGGAATTTTATGTTTTTGGTTTTTCCTCACTTTGAACTCAAGCGTAGTTCATACACTTACTACTACTCATAGTGTACTGGACTGATCTTTGCGTGTAGATTAGCTTTCCCTATTACCAGTGTCCCTTGCCATCGGACGAATCCACTTCGACTTCAGAGGCATTTGTGATTTTATGTTCCTAAATCAAGGGAGCGAAGTCACACTTTTAGTCCAACTGACCGGTGTAGGGGTTGAACCCGCTACCTCGACATCAGCGCACCGGGTATTTAAGAACGAATGCTCTTATCCATTCTGCCATGCTGACCTATATGTCTAAAGAATGAGGATTGCCACTTTCTAATGCAGGTAACTAGTTCTCTTTGTAAGTTAACTTCTTTCAAAATATCGTCATTACCCTTTTTATCTAATTATGGTGTTCTCGCCATTCATCTACATTATGTATTTTAAATGACTGTGCAGTGTTTGAAAATATTGCCGGTCCATTTTTTATATATTTACCTATTACGTTGCGTGAACTTTACAGAGGATAAATAAAAAACTTGGACCGGCAATATTTTCAAACACCGCACAGTCATTACAAATGTACCCTATATGAAACCACATCTCTGCAGCTTCCACTACCAACCAGCACAATCCCAAAACGTCAAATATCGAGACTTCACTTGAGGAAATATTGACCATGCTCTCGTGCGTTTTATGACCTTCTCCTGCTCATTTTCTCGTCAGGAAACTCAGGGTAACAATATGAGATAATGCGGAAACAGTAGCTAGCACAATCTTCGTGAGAAAACATTCTGCGGGAACCAGTGTCTCTACTGATACATCCATAGATTATCAGAATGTCTATATTCACGAGGGCAATCCCGGAAAACATTCCACAATTTCACTTGCTGTGCTTCGGCTCTTTCAGAATGTCTTCGCCTCGCTCGTTACTGTTTACTGTGTGAATTGCTTACTTGGTTCAACTTTTACTGTTTGTTATTGTGTGTTACTTGCGCGTTATGTTCAATCACGTGTGGATATCGGTATTCCGAGCTTGCTGCACATACATGGTTGTGCCATTTAACAAGTGCCCGTTGTTTTATCCCATATTAGAATAGTATTAAGGCACTTACAATAGACGGTTCATATTTATTGTTCACTTTTGGAAAATGTGATACATTACATCGGATATTTTGTTTCTACAAGAAAAGTCATAGTTTAATTTATTATTAACTCATTTTATACTTGTTCTTTCGAAAGCAACTTACAGAATGAAAGAGAAGGAAGGAAGGAAGGAAGGAAGGAAGGAAGGAAGGAAGGAAGAAAGAAAGGAAGAAAGAAAGGAAGAGGAGCAGGAGGAGCAGGAAGCCGGGGAAATAAGGAAGAAGACGAAAGGAAGAACGAAATTTAAAAAAAAAAGAAGAAGAAAGTTAAAAGAAGACGGGAAGAATAAAGGAGGAAGTATGGATACAGAAGGGAATAAGTATAAAGCAGAAAGACAGGGAAGAAGACTAGACGACTAGAAATGAATGTAATGAAAGAAGGAAGAAAGAAGGAAGAATAAAGGATGAAACGAGGAAGGAAGAAATCAGATGATGACGTACCACGATGCAATTTTACTAGACAAATAGGTAAACCCAGGGCCACAGGCCACACTGTACAGATTAATCCCCAAACGATGAAATGGCAAGCGAGGGGATTATCCCCGGTTCAACCAGTCTCGTATTCCACTACATTGTATAATGTTCAGCAGTCAAGGTTGTTCAGTTCTTGAAACTGACTTGCTTCTTCGGTGGGAAGTCAACAAAGTGTTTGTAAATATCGTTTTCGTGTAACCATCCCGTGTTCAGGCGATGCTTTGTTGGAAATGTACTCCATCATTGTCCCGCAGGCAAGACGCTGAAGATGTGTTACAAATGTCAGGTCTAACGGGGATTCGACGATACCTAGACAAGACTTGTCTACGTGGCAGGACGGTGTCTTCTGATTCTTGTGCATGCTAGCTCAGTTTGTACAATGTAACATCGTTGCGTTGGACCAAGTACTTCATTGTCTTGACTCGGTCAACACAAAACAGCTAAATAACTGTTTCAGTGTAAAAAAAAAAAAAAAAAGTTTGGACCAAACATAGTGCACAATCAAATAAACAATTATTATAATGTAAATTTTCAATAATTATTCATCATGTGACATGCCGATAAGCGTGGGCGGTCATGTTTCGCCATCTCACACGATCACCAGAGTCGTGGATCAGCTCTGTGTTCTTGTCCCGACATGCCATGTGGTCAAGCTATCCAGATATTTACCTCTCTGCCTTCCCTTTGTTCTCTCCCCCCCCCCCCCTCCCCTCAATCTTGCCAGTTGTCACCAAATTCTCTAGACTATTACTTCTCATGACGTGCCCAAAAATATTTGACTGTCTACGTCTAATTTCTGTAATCAGTTTCCTATCACTGAGCATTAAAATTGCGGATGATATCGCAAAACTAAACAAACAATACGATGACGTCTTCGTGCTTTTGGCTTTCCTCTTTCTTCTCTCTTGTGATTTTCAGACACAAGACTTTCTAGTTATATTATTCTCATGTTTTCTCAACGTATGTGTTATCCAGCGCCAGTGTTTTTTCTCCACCTCTTGGTCCGCTGGTATCTGTCTAGATCCCTCCTAAAGCTCCACGTTGGTTATTCATCATACTATTTTATTACTTTTTTTTTTCTAGCACCAGTTTCTGAATGTGTATAGATTATCTGTAATCGTTTTCGTTCTTCTCGGTGTTTCTTATATATACCGTAGTACTGACTTTCTTATCTTATCTTATCTTATCTTATCTTATCTTATCTTATTTTATCTATATAGTAGTATTGATTTGCTTATCTTATCTTATCTTATTTTATCTTCTCTTATATTATCTTATCTATATAGTAGTATTGATTTGCTTATCTTATCTTATCGTATCTTATCTTATCTTATCTATATAGTAGTATTGCTTATCTTATCTTATCTATATAGTAGTATTGATTTGCTTAACTTATCTTATCTTATCTTATCTATATAGTAGTATTGCTTATCTTATCTTATCTTATCTATATAGTAGTATTGCTTATCTTATCTTATCTATATAGTAGTATTGCTTATCTTATCTTATCTTATCTATATGGTAGTATTGCTTATCTTATCTTATCTATATAGTAGTATTGATTTGTTTATCTTATCTTATCTTATCTATATAGTAGTATTTCTTATCTTATCTTATCTTGTCTATATAGTAATATTGATTTGTTTATCTTATCTTATCTTATCTATATAGTAGTATTGCTTATCTTATATTATCTTATCTATATAGTAGTATTGATTTGCTTATCTTATCTTATCTTATCTTACCTTACCTTATCTTATCTATATAGTAGTATTGATTTGCTTATCTTATCTTATCTTATATTATCTTATATTATCTATATAGTAGTATTGATTTGCTTATCTTATCGTATCTATATAGTAGTATTTCTTATCTTATCTTATCTTGTCTATATAGTATATTGATTTGTTTATCTTATCTTATCTTATCTATATAGTAGTATTGCTTATCTTATATTATCTTATCTATATAGTAATATTGATTTGCTTATCTTATCTTATCTTATCTTATCTTACCTTACCTTATCTTATCTATATAGTAGTATTGATTTGCTTATCTTATCTTATCTTATATTATCTTATCTTATCTATATAGTAGTATTGATTTGCTTATCTTATCGTATCTATATAGTAGTATTTCTTATCTTATCTTATCTTGTCTATATAGTAATATTGATTTGTTTATCTTATCTTATCTTATCTATATAGTAGTATTGCTTATCTTATATTATCTTATCTATATAGTAGTATTGATTTGCTTATCTTATCTTATCTTATCTTACCTTACCTTATCTTATCTATATAGTAGTATTGATTTGCTTATCTTATCTTATCTATATAGTAGTATTGCTTATCTTATCTTATATTATCTTATCTTATCTATATAGTAGTATTGCTTATCTTATCTTATCTATATAGTAGTATTGCTTATCTTATCTTATCTTATCTATATAGTAGTATTGCTTATCTTATCTTATCTATATAGTAGTATTGTTTATCTTATCTTATCTATATAGTAGTATTGCTTATCTTATCTTATCTATATAGTAGTATTGCTTATCTTATCTTATCTTATCTATATAGTAGTATTGCTTATCTTATCTTATCTCATCTATATAGTAGTATTGTTTATCTTATCTTATCTTATCTATATAGTAGTATTACTGATCTTATCTTATCGTATCTATATAGTAGTATTGCTTATCTTATCTTATCTATATAGTAGTATTGCTTATCTTATCTGATCTTATCTATATAGTAGTATTGTTTATCTTATCTTATCTTATCTTATCTATATAGTAGTATTGCTTATCTTATCTTATCTCATCTATATAGTAGTATTACTTATCTTATCTATATAGTAGTATTGCTTATCTTATCTTATTTCATCTATATAGTAGTATTATTTATCTTATCTATATAGTAGTATTGATGATCTTATCTTATCTTATCTTATCTTATCTATATAGTAGTATTGATTTGCTCATCTTATCTTATCTTATCTTATCTATATAGTAGTATTAATTTGCTTCACTTATCTTATCTTATCTTATCTTATCTATATAGTAGTATTGATTTGCTTCACTTATCTGATAAAGCCCAGCATTTGTGGTGCAATGAGCGCGCTTACACAATCCTGCATACCGGATTCGAACTCAGCCACTGGCTATTTGGAAGGAGACCATATTGCGTTAATTTTCACAATTGTATAAGCGCCGGTTGTTTAGGAAACAATGTCAAACTAATGAACGTAAAATTACATAGAAAATGACAGTCTTCCCCCTCCCCCCCCCCCCCCCCCCCCAAAAAAAAAATAATAAAAATTCAATCTTATATATATATATATATATATATATATATATATATATATATATATATATATATATATATATATATATATATATATATATATATATATCAGCTCGCAGGTTCGAATCTATCTATAAATGTACACAGAGTAAGTGACTCATCCCGTCTCATCCCGTAGAAGAAATCTTTAGCTTGCACACTGTAACAAGCTACGTGGAGGGTCCCCAAGTAACTATGTAACAATATTTCAATATTATTCTATAGCCCTGGCTGGGATAGGTCTTTGCTTGCCAACCCTCCTCCGTTTCCCCCGGACTCACTGTCACTCTCTCTTTCGACCTCAGGACCTATTTCCTGCAGGGTCGTTCTGGCTGACACGCATACAACATGACGTTCTTCAACATATTTGTAATTGTAAATTTAATAACTCAATACATAACAGCACAGAAAAAATATCTGGCGATTAACTCATAAACATCTACACACAATCTAGAGAGAAAACTAGTCCATACAATATCAACACAAATATAAATATCCTAGATCATCGTTTTCCATATTGTCCCATGAATTCACCACCACCTCACAGCAAGTTCCCTGGTCTTTATTTCCCGCGTAGGTTGTTCGAACAACAAGGTTCCATCGATCCAGGATTCCAAGTTTCCGTGGCACCAACCAAAAACCTTCACAAGGGTCCAAAAAAAGGTTATCCCGGT
>JACEFZ010012017.1:142500-165359 GCA_014155875.1 Cepaea nemoralis | reverse complement strand
CCCAATCTCCCAACCTCCTTTGGAGCAGAACTGCAGCTATCCATCGTACAAGGTGAGGGTGCACTTCCAGTCTGAGGAGGGTTTGCATCAAGTGCTCGAACGATACTCTGTTATATGCGTCCTCTAAGTCTATGGCGGCCGCACATGTCTCTTCTCTGACCTGAAATCCTTCGTAAACATCTTGAGCAAAGACCGCTGCATTCAGCCATGACTCTTTGTTGCGTCTGTATCCTCCAAGTGTGGGCGGGAAGCAGCCGAGCTGTTCCAAGTCCCAAGCAAGTCTGTGTGCGACAATTTTCTCCAGTAGCTTTGCCAACAGTATTCTGCATCGTAATGATTCTGTAGCCGCTTATCTTGGAGTGGTCTTTGTTCGGTTTCGGCAGCGGCAGCAAGTAGCTGTGTAGCCATTTCTTTGACCTGACCCCTCTGGATACTGGTGTTGAATTCTCTGGCCAGTTCTTCCATGTCATCATCTGATATCACCAGTAGGTCACCATATCGGATGCCGTCTGGGCCTGGGGCGGTGTTAGGTGATTTCTTTAGCATCGCACGCACTATCTCAGCTGTGATTGTCCATTCTTCGTCTGTCCCGACCCCCTCGCACAACTGAGAGAGTGTCGTTGTGGTTCTCTGTCTGGCTGGGCTCGTCTTTCTGGTCAGTCTGTTCTATGTAGCGTGCAAGAAGGGCCTTACCTTTATCCGCATCCGACTTTTTCCATGCGAGGTCTGTGCCTTGAAAGTCTGGAATACCCCTGCGTTGTGCAGCACCGTTCATGCTCTTGTGGAGGCGCCAGAATGTCGTAAGAGATCGCTCGGAGCACACCTTCCTGCAGAACTCGTCCCATTTCTCGGCCTTGGCCTGTTTGGCGCAGGATTTGAATAAAGTCGTCGTCCTATCGACCTCCGTCTTCAGGTTCGCCAACTCAAACTGTGGCATGTTAGCCTTTCTGGCCTTTTGCCAGTCTTTGACAGCCTGCCTCTTTCCCAGCCATGCCTTCTCGACCTCTCCATTCCACCATGGTGGCTGCAACCATCTTTCTTGTCTCCTGCGGGAGGAAGTTAGTTTCATCTTCTGATCTTGCTTATGGCGTCTTGACCAGTGTTGTCATACGGGAAGGCATTTGTCTTGTTTCTTTGACTCATGGCCCCGTCTTTCTTGATCAGGATGACACAAGGGTAGTGGTCACTATCGTGGTATCCCAGTGTACCCCACCGGCACCTTGGTGCGATGGTGGGCGACACCAGAGCCAAGTCAATGATGCTGTCAGAGTCACCTGGTCGAGTGGCTATTCTAGTGACCTTTCCATCATTCAGACAGATTAAGGCAGCAGATGCCAGGGCGTCCTCCAGATTTTCTCCCTGTCTATTGGTGATGCAATTCCCCCATTGACTGCCTCTGGCATTGAAGTCCCCACAGTAGATGATATGCCTTTCATCCATATCGAACAAACTCTGCCATTGTCGCACGTCGACCTTCCCATTTCGCGCATAAACGTTCACGTTTACAAGCTGCACTGGTGTCATTATTCTTAATGCCTGCACTTGCAGGGCATCACTGTTCCAGGAAGACATATCGATCTCAGACACTAGTATGTTGTCGCGGACCAGAATGGCCTGTCCGAGGTGCCGCCTGTTAAAGAATCCTGAAATCCCGCGACATTTACTGTTCCGTCGCCGAGCTGTGTTCTTGCAAGACCACAATATCGTTTCCGTACAGTAGTTTTTCAAGAATGTGTCGGCGTTGACTAAATGATGCACAGTTTCAGTACAGTACTCGCTCATAATCAACAACCTCTAAATACAACATGGTTTCTGTCTATCAAGTCCCCCTTAAGCTAAACCCTGCTTCGTTCTTGGGTGTCCAGTCGCCGTCTGCCCTTCGACGTGCGTCGGGCGGACACGGGGTGTAACTCTCTTCGAGCTTCTCGTGGAAATGGTCCAGGCACGCTATAGGCGGGTTCCACCTGTGTCAACGGAGCAGTAGGCAAACTGACCGATCATTCTCGAAGGCTCGAGATTGTTCGGGCGTTCGAGCTGTTGCATTTACTTCCCTTATATTGGTGTTATATCCCTTCTATCAATCCCTTCTAGCTTTATGTCCATATCTACTTGATGTGAGACCTTGACAGGGTTCCCCTTCCCATCGTTCTTGTGGGTTACTATATGCTAATTAGTCTGAACTAATTCTGTCATGGGATCACATGAAGTTGGTGGTTGTAGTTTCGTGGATGGGAACTTAGTAATCTATATCCTTGCACTAATAACTCATGTATTTCCCAGTACAACAATTCAGGGTGATTGCTGAAGAGCTCCAATCTCTTCCATAATCTTAAACCTGCTATCCGACCGAAGTTCCCTGACGCTTCCAGTTGTATTTGCAACCGCGCCCTTCTCAAGTATCCATATGATACCAGGACAATGAACTCTGTATTAGAGAGTTTCATCAAGACACATTGTCTTGGCTTATTTAGGAACACCTGCAATTCTTGTCCTTGAATGTGTATTTTGATACACTTTTACGTGGGGCTGGTCTGGTTCGCTAGATCAGTTCCGCGTCTAGCGTTCGTTGTCTCGGATAGCTGTGTGAGGTGCACCAAAATGGGATCTTCCCAGCCAACGTAAGTTAGCGAGGCAGGCATTTCAAGAATGTAACCGCATCGTGCAGCCAGGGTCGTGGTTTGAGTGGGCAAAAGAGCAAAATTTGTACGACCGTTCGACAAAGTCTCGATAAGCGCCCACTCTCTCTCTCTCTCTCGATGCGTAGTGGGCCTGCAGTCAGTAAGCTGGTATAGCTTTTTTTTTTTGGTCAGTCCTGCCGGCGTAGCTTGAAAGCTCGACGGTAGGCGTCCAGTGGTTTTGCATGTATCACCTTGTACCGGGAGGGCGCGCTTTAGCGATGCTACTCTTGGCTTGCGTGTGCGTGAATAGTCCGTCTGTCCGATAGATATCTGGTTGATCCTGCCAGTAGTCATATGCTTGTCTCAAAGATTAAGCCATGCATGTCTAAGTTCACACTGTCTTACGGTGAAACCGCGAATGGCTCATTAAATCAGTCGAGGTTTCTTAAATGACACGATCCTACTTGGATAACTGTGGCAATTCTAGATCTAATACATGCTTACCAAGCTCCGACCCTCGCGGAAAGAGCGCTTTTATTAGTTCAAAACCAATCGTCGTTGCCCTTCGCGGGGCGCGGCGTTCCCACTGGTGACTCTGGATAACTTTGTGCTGATCGCATGGCCTTACGTGCCGGCGACGCATCTTTCAAATGTCTGCCCTATCAAATGTCGATGGCTCCCCCGATGTGTCTCCACCTTGCCGTGGTGGGGGAGCTTGCGTGTCCCATCGACCCCATGTGCTTGCCGATGGATGAAAACTACATATCGGACGGCTTGTGGGATAGGGACCAGACTAAGAGAGACACAACCTGCTGCTCTGCAGGTGACTGAGGATAGCAGTCAAAATCAGGCAAACGATCCCAAAAATCTCAGTCCGGACATAACCTCTAAAGCTCCCATCCGAGGTGTATGGCTGAAAAGTTTTAACCTAAACTCTCGGGAATTTTTAGGTTTGGGGAAACAAAACCCTCATTTAAAAATTTTTTATTTTTAAAGGGGTTTTTGCCGCTCCTTTTTCGGCCAGATTTTCTCCTTCAACTAAAACGGGGGATTGAGGTTTCCCCGGAAAGAAAGGGCCCGACCGGGGTTTTCCCCCCCCGACCCAATTTTAATCCCGACCCCCCCATGGTTACCCCTTAAAGAAATTTTTTGGAAAAACACCCCCTTCCCCAAATCCCCTAATTGTCTTTTTAACCCCCAAAATCATTTAGTGCGGTTGTCAAATAAATTTTCTTTGGTTTTTTTTAAAAATAACCCTTTTTTTTCTTCCCTTTCTGGCCCGAAACAAAAACTTTTAAGCAAATAAAATTTTTTTTCTAAAAAACCAAAAACCTTTTTTAAAAACCCCGGCCCAAAAAAAGGGAAAAATGAAATGGGCGGCCCCAAAAAAAAAATGGAAAAACCCAATGAAATGGCTTTGTAAAGAAAAGCTTTTAACCCCTTTTTTCCCTTGCCTAAAAAAAGTAAAAAATTTTTTTCCCGAAAAAATTTTTTTTTCGAAAAACTTTGGGTAAATTTTCCAATTAAAACCTTTTAACACTTGACGGCCAACGACAAGTACATGTCCGAAAAACTCGCTGAGTGGAGATTGACTGCAAACCAGTCTGGTCTGTGGGGGAACGGCCCGGGGCGAACGAAATGCCCAATATATTGAAGTGAGGAATTAAAGCAGCCATGTGCAGGACGTGACGATTCCCTCGGTAAGCCCAGAACCAGAGCGTTATGTTCCGGCTCTGCAATTATGGAAGCCACCCAGGATGGCGGAAAATGCTATGGACTGTCCCTGCCTACATTTGAGGGATGACCGTGCAGTCTTCAACTGTTCCAACTTGACCAGCTGGGGTGTGGACAGTACCACAAAGGTGAGAGTCTCCCAGGAATGCTAACCTGGTCAAAAATGCACGCTAAAAGCCGGATGTGTTGGCCTAAGGGTTTCGACCCAAGGGTGCATAACGAGACACACCACAATCACATCTGAAAAAAAAAACACTCCGGATGAACGCAAAGAAGAAGAAGAGATACACTTTTACTTCCATATGTTTTATAGTGCCCAATATATGATCAGATTTGTTTTCTCCCAAGTAACTACTTGTGTTCTTGTTTGCCTGTTAGTGTGTCTACTCCCTCTTTATTTGCTGTAATAAAGTGTATGTGATTTACTTGTTAGTGTTTAGTTTTGTGAGTGTATGTTTTACCTAATGTATAAAGTGTGTGCTACGCGTGTGTGTGGTGTGTAGTATACTTCTAAGCGTCACGAGTTGGAATATTCTTTATCATGAATTACGCCATTTGTGTAACGCATGAACAGGATATTCAAACAGTGAATCTTAGAATACACCTATTCTATTTAACACTAAACATATATATAAAAATTTTAGACAAGTGTTACATTTTACATCAAAACGCAGACAAATTAAAATGAATACTTATTGCATACAATTTGTCCGCTCAGTATATCGCTCCCTCATTTAATTCATTTACTCTCTGATTCGTACACCTTTCATTCAACATAGTATTTTGTTAAAATATACAAATTAAGTTGAGGTAAATGTTGTCGCCCTTAGGAAAAAAATTCGGCTATATATTATGTTGAAAACTCCAAGTACTATTTGTATTGGTGAGAACAGAATGGTTTATAATTTAAATTGCAATAGTTTTAGAAAGAAAATTTTTGAACATGAATGAAAATGTTTATGACATATTATGATATAAAAATGAAAAATTGACATGTTCACATATTTTATACATATAATAATATAATAATTTAAAACATATTTAACTAATTAAATTAAACTAATTAACACCATCGACGATCCGTGTGTTGTCGTTCTTTGTCCGTGTTGTTACAGTTCGTAGGTAACGCATTGGTGCCATCTTTTCGTGTAGTTGTTTCGCACATGTCGTAATAGTAATAAAATATCGTTGCGGTTATGTCTGATGTTCCGTTCCGTCAGTTGGTGAAGTCCATCAAACTTACTAGTATGCAAAGTTCGTAATGTTCACATAGTATCGTTAGCTGTTAAGTTCTGTGGTGGATGAAGTAAATTCATAACTCTTAATCTGCACAGTTCGGATTGTTTATACTGCACTGTTAATTGCCAATGTGGCATGATACAACACTAATGGTTCTATAATTTTAAGTAATGTAACATTTAGTGTTTGTGGTAGATACACCTAATGTATCGAATAACCTGTCGATATTTCTGCAGTTCTACAGTAAGTGTAGAGGTACACTGGATTTCATGCATCAGAATAAAATATCACAGCTGGTAATATGGCAAATAATCAGCGTAAATAGCGTCAATCTGCTGGTGCATTGGGTAATCTTGATAAAATATCGGGAATTAAGTTATCTGTGCCCTTAATATGATGAATTTCGAAGTCAAAATCTTGCAGCAAAAGGCACCATCTTGCCAATCTGTGGTTTTTGGGCTTCCCATCTCTAATGACCAGCAGTGGCGAATTATCTGTGAGGACAACGAAGTGAGTGCAAAGAAGGAACTTACGTAGTCGGAGAACACAGAAAACCAAACTTAAGGCTTCCAACTCAGCTGTGGAATACCTGGTCTCAGCTGCTTTCAGCTTCCGGCTCACATACAGGATTGGATGTTTCACGCCGTCATATTCTTGCATTAGACATCCTCCGATCGCGATAGCACTTGAATCTGTGGTTAATATAAATGGTAATTCTATGATTGGTAATCTGAGTATGGGTGGATTGGAAATAATAGATTTCAATTTGCAAATTGTATCTTCCAAACTGATACTCTTACAATTCCAAATAATACATAATTGTGTGAGTATTGATGTAATAATAAATCTAAACAATGTAAGAGTGAATATGACTTTACAATAGGCATATATCAGGTTTATATGAAAAATTCTGCACCAATAGGAGTTACTGAACTGTATAATGGTTTTTGCAATCTTAATATGGTGCACTGCTGGCTGATATATGAGTGCGATGGTGAGTATAATAGATGGTTGGTTTGTTCTCATGATTGTTGTCTCGGATCTATTCTGAAAGATATATAGTGTTGTTGCAAGTTGTGTCGACAGCAAAAGTAGCAAGAGTGTCAGTAGTTTGTCTCTCTTCATTCTAATGTTTGGTGAATGTGATTGTCTAGTCTTGTTGGTTGAGTTGTGTGTTTCCAAGAAATTGCTGTATTTGTTTGTTTCACTGGTAGATGGTGATTTGAAAATGCTAGTTTTTGTGCTGATGGATTTTGACAAACATCGTTTGCTGTTTCTGTTCATGCAATAAAGCGGTTTGTTTGTATGCACTCGTTTCTGACTGATTTTGTGTGAAGTCAATTGTTTGTGTTTGTTTATTTGCATACTGTTTGCTTGCATGATTGCTGTTTGATGATGTTATTTTTGTATCTGCATAACTTTCTGCAGGTTTCTGTGTTGTTTCCTTTTTTGTTTTATGTGTCATTGGTAGATGATAAATTTGCGATGAACACATATGATGACACTTGTTTGTTGATAATACTTCTTTGTCACTAATAGTGTCCCTTGGATATCTTTGTATTTCTTGATTATGTTTCTTGTAATTAACAACGTTACTGTTTATTGTTCCAAGAGAAACACGTTGTTTCGACTCAAGTAGTTGGTACTTCTGAGTTGTCTCAGTCAATGGTTTGGTAACTGCGTTTTTGTCTTGAAGTGAAATTGTCAGTAATGTAGAGTTGTATTAATTGTTTTTGTCGTTGAGACAGTTTGTCAGTAAAGTAGCATTCTCTTCATTTTCGTTTGTAGTAGTGTCTTTAAGACGTACTGTCGGTGTTGTGCGTCTGTCTTTGTAGTGGTTCATGTTAGTGTCGTTTATGTTAATCTGGTTAACGTCCCCTGTTGTCTTTGTCTGGTTTTTCATGTCCCTGTTGTTTATGGTATAATATGGTTTTAGTTGGGAGTAATCTGACAGAGTCGAATCAGTTTGTAATGACTCGTGAAGTTGTTCGTCGTGGGTTTTCTGAGTCATTTGTCTGGTCACTACGTTCGCGTCTTCTGTCCTTTGTTGCACATTTACAGGTTCATAGTTCTCTTCTTTGATGGCATCCTCAATTCGAGGTTTTATGCTGATGGTGTAATTGAAAGATTCAACCACCCCTGTGTTGTGCACCTCTGTAAATTCGTTTGGAATTCCGTCATTGGTGGTCTCCCTTATGCTTTTGGCAGTTGGAGACATAAAATTATGTTCCTTTGTTCCAGATCACTGCTTGGTGTTTGAGTGCAGTTTATTCGTTCCCATTCTTGGATCTCTTCTTCAGAACATGATTTTATGTTGGGAAGATACCCGACAATAATGTCCGCGCACGGGTTGTCTAAAACCGCGCACAGCACTTGTCCTGACACAAAAGGTGTTTGAATTTCGGCCAGTCTCAAGGGGTATCTTTCGATGGTACCTGCGAATGTGCGACATGTTACATAGTCGTGTGTGTAGTCTTTGTCATTAATTAGTGTCTTTTTAATGCCAACCAGAGTCGCCCCGCTGTCCCGCATGACTGTACAAAGTTGGTTATTTACAAGACCTTTTACTAATTGTAACTTGCCTTTTGACGCTAAGGCTGCGTTGGCCATTTCGTTGGATATAGGAATTGTATGGCCACATTCAAGGGTGGTATCCAACTGGAACTTTTTACATATGTTACAGGTGTTATTGTTGTTGGTATTAATGACTTCTAGGGCATTCACTGATTCATTCTCACTTTCATTCTTGATGTCACATTGGTTAAGCTCTTCGATTTCTTCATCAGTAGATGTATCTACCAATGCTGCATTGGCCTGTTTCATCATTTTGCGGCCGTCACAACGTCCGCTATAGTAGCCGTACGGTGAACAAAAGTAACATTAACCGCTCTCATATAGGCGTTTCTTTTGTTTCTTTGTTTTTCCTCCATCATTTGGAGGTGGTGAGGGTAGGTTGGTGCTTTGTCACATATAGCATACTGTTCATGGGTTAAATGACAATATTGACACAGGACTGGCTTTGAGAGTTTAGAGCGTTGTTTGAATTTGTTATCACTTGGCTTAGAGTATTTGGTGTTTGTGACAGCTGCTGTTTCATTCTGACTAGTATTTAATTGAAAAATGTCACGATTTGCTGTAAAATAAGCACTCCCTTTCTGTTCGACTTCTTGAATAGTCCTACAATCACTCTGTCTTAGAAATTTAGAGAAAGGAGTGGGTATTGAGTTCATAATCTTGTCAATTATTATTAGATCTTTTAGTTTATAATAGCTGTTGTTTGTTTTCGCTGAGGTAATCCATTTAGTGAAAATATCTTGGACTGACGATACGTAGTCTATGAATGTTTGGTTGGGTGATGGTGACAGTTTTGAAATTTGCAATTGGTAACCTGCTGTGTCTAACGAGAAGTGTTGCAAAATTCTGTATTTTAAATAGTCGTAATCTTTTCTCATGTCTTGTGGAATTGTTTCGATCACTTTTAAGGGCTCTAATGCTAAATTTCTCATGAAGATAAATGCCCAATCGATTTTTGGAATACTGTGATATGACATTAAACACTCAAAGTTCTCCAAATATGCACTTATGGAATCTCCGGAGCAGAAAGGTTTGACTAAGCCTTTATATTTGTTGTATTTTTGCTCTTCTTCTTTACTTCTTAATTTATTTACGGAAATTTCCATGTTGGAGTCAATCTCCATTTGGTTGACTTTTAGTTGTGTTTGCGTTTCTATTTCCTTTTGTTTTAGAGCTGATTCTATCTCTAATTTCTTTGTTTCTGCATTTAATTGTGCTTGTTTGCTAGCAGCCTCGAGCTCTATTCTTTTATTTTCCGCCTCCATTTGCATCTTTTTATCTCCAGCCTCCATTTGCCTCTTTTTATCTTCAGCCTCCAGTTGCATTTGCATCTTTTTATCTTCAGCCTCCATTTGCAGTCGTTTTTGTTCTCTTTCGGCTGCCCTGTCTTCTCTCGCTATGTTTTCTGCATGCGTTTTTTGCGCCCATTCCGATAGTTTATCTGCAGTATATCCTAATGTAAGGACTAACTCAATACAATGTTCCAGTGTTGATATTTTGTAGATTTAAATAAATTTAAATGTTTTTTGAAATTAAATCACTTTGATAAAGTTTGGGAGTACAACAATTGGTTATGTCCCTTAATGTTTATCTATACACTTTCTATCAAATAATTTCAAATGGACATGAAATTTGCATGTACATATAATAAATTGAAATACATAGAAAAATGTTACATAAAGGAAAAAATAATGAGTATCGTTTAGAGATACAATTAGCATGAAATCTATGGGACTTATCTGATTTGCTGGTTTCTTTGCTGTAGTGTTGTTGTTTGGTTCTCCGCTTCTTTCGCTACTGCTGGAGAACAATTTAAATGCACACAACTTTTTCGCGGAACAATCTGTCGTTGGAATGAAAAAGATTAGTATCTTGTCACAGTTATTGTCCAGTCATGTCAATGTTAATTTCTATAAGCATGGTTTCTAAGTAACTTTCTAGAGGGACTAAGATAGTTTATGAGAAGATGAGATGATAGTCGCTGTAATCTTGAGACTTTGTCGTGTATGAATGTTAATATATTTTACTTGGCAAAACCAAGAGCTGTCGAGAAATTGAAGTAGAATTTAATTGTCTTGAGCTTGCCAAAACCGGCTTGGGCCCCCAAATAGCCTGTCAACGTCCTAAAGACCTAGGGAAATGAAACTCGGGTTCAGACAGGCAACAAACTCCATTCTGATACTGGTACTCTAATTTATTCACAGTAATCTGGCGAAGAATGGATTTCGCAGTCAGTTACAATATCGCAGGAGTTCATAACAAATCAATCATACACATAACCATCACAGCAAAACTCTATCAACTATCTCATAATCAACAATCTCTAACTACAAGATGGTTTCTGTCTATCAAGTCCCCCTTAAGCTAAACCCTGCTTCGTTCTTGGGTGCCCAGACGCCGTCTGCCCTTCGACGTGCGTCGGGCGGACACGGGGCGTAACTCTCTTCGAGCTTCTCGTGGAAATGGTCCCGGCACGCTATAGGCGGATTCCACCTGTGTCAACAGAGCAGTAGGCAAACTGACCGATCATTCTCGAAGGCTCGAGATTGTTCGAGCGTTAGTTAGTTAGTTAGTCGACAGATCATCCTCGTTGCACATCGAACCATTCAGTCCATAAGTTCGGGCGTTCGAGCTGTTGCATTTACTTCCCTTATATTGGTGTTATATCCCTTCTATAAATCCCTTCTAGTTTTATGTCCATATCTACTTGATGTGAGACCTTGACACAATGGTTCTACAGGAAATGGAGTCGCAATAAATTCAGGCCGGAATTCGGGTTTTGGAGAGTTATGACGTTGTTCCAGAAGAAGAGGACATGACTGTATATGAATAAATGTAGAATTTTGTACATGAATAAATGTAGTTGTTTGTATCTGAATATATATATATATATATATATATATATATATATATATATATATATATATATATATATATATATATATATATATATATATATATATATATGTGTGTGTGTGTGTGTGTGTGTGTGTGTGTGTGTGTGTGTGTGTGTGTGTGTGTGTGTGTGTGTCATCCCCCGAAAATAAGCCTAAGTGCATTTTTTAAAGCAAAAATTAATATAAGACCCTATCTTGTTTTCAGGGAAACACAGTATAAGTGTTACAGAATCGAGACAAAAACACAGAGCTGATCCACGATTCTGGGCGAGAAAGGAAAAGGATAGACAACAATTCCTTTCAAATTAATGTCGAAATTGTGGCTGGGATGGGCCCTAATTCTGAAGTTGAACGGGGTTTGGGTTATGGAACAAACACATAAAGGGAACAAAAATATCTACAATTACGAAATATTGAAGCAGATTCGCTGTTAAGACAAATACAATTAAGGAAATTGAAATATTGTGGGTGTATAAAAAGACATTACTTCTGAAGTCGGAGTTAAAAGCAACAAAGATACACATAGAATAACAGCTCCTGGAACAAGTAAACAGCTTCAAATACTTAGGAAGTATGATATCATCAAATGGCATATCAGAAGACGAGATCGAAAATAGATGCAATGAATAAGTATATGTCCCGCAAAGAATGCCTTAATTCACGATCAATTATTTTGAAAACAGTCTGTTGCATCGTTATGAAATTTTTCCAGCCGTCTTATATTTACCCCGACCCAAGGAATATGTCTTTGATAGGTCCAAAACCAACTTAAATCATTGAAAGCGGCGACATTTCTTTGATGTTTTGCTGAACAACTAGTGATTTCTCGCTAACAAATTTATGTTTACAGTAATGAAAGCCCCGCCAATTCAGATGACACACAAGGCGTATCCGGATTCGTATGGGAGTGGGTGCAATGAAAGAACTAGCTTAAAAGTCGACAGGGTCGGCTGCATTGCACCGGGTCTTTATCCCATATGGCTCAGTTTCTTTCCGCAGCGCGGAAAGCGTCGCACAAAGCACAAACTCCGTAGCTCCAGCGGCGACCCTCGGAAGTCTCCGAATAAATGCACTCGTGAAATGAAGGACGCGGCCCGGAATCGAACATACAACCTTCGGAGCCCGAGTCAGACGGCTTGACCATTTCACCACGGAGAATCCCGAGAGGGGTGCAATGTGTAATATTAGTAAAGACAGAGAATTTACAGAGGCATGGGGTAAATAATTTGTAAATTAACAGGAAAGTAGAAGGAATATATTTCTTACCTTATTTTTCATTTCCTTCTTGTTTCTTCAGCTGCTGGTTAATAAAGTGTACACAAGTATTCATGTTAGCTTTTTATATTGAGTTCGTGAAAGCTTCCAAATAGCTGTGCGTTAATGAGCGTATGGAGTGACCAGAAATGATACCGCAATTTAGTCATCATTTTTCCATTTTTAAGGATCTTTTCAGCTGTCTGTGTAGTTTGTTCACACGTACACATGGGTGACAGACCCGCTTTGAGTCTTCGTGAAAGATTGTCTACTCTGCTGTTTACCGTTAAGAGACGGAACATGATTACCTGTTATGCACTATGAAAATAGTTGTCAGTGTCTCTGTAGTGGGCTTTCTTCTTAACGACCAAGATGTTGGTCCTCTTTTCATTGAAGTTTATAGATTGATTCGTATGCACGTGTGTTGTCCCCTAATTTGACAACGTGTTTGCTCTCACGACTCTTGTTATGCCACAATATGTCAGTTTCCACCGCAATATTACTCTTCTGTTGGTATTCAATGCGTTTAGTGTGTGTGTGTGTGTGTGTGTGTGTGTGTGTGTGTGTGTGTGTGTGTGTGTGTGTGTGTGTGTGTGTTTCAATACAGTTGTTTGTCACCGCTGAGGGCTTGCGGAATTGAAAATTCATCACTGTGGAATACAGACTGTTGCCATTGATATTATGCTGATGCTGTAATGTTTAGGGCCTGCAATTCGTCTGAATAGTTAGAGCAAAATATCTCAGGTGTGTACGTAGATTAAGGTCTGCGATCTGCCCAGACCTTAATCTGTGTCGGACGATTCCAGTACGTTGATGATTGCTCTCAGTTGCATAAAATTCAATCCATCATTTCTCCAATAGTCCTCTTCCTCTTTCAACACATGGTACTCACATTTTTCCCAGTAACTTTTATCAATATTTAATAGCGCGGACTGGTTGATAGACAGACAGACAGACAGACAGACAGACAGACAGACAGACAGACAGACAGACAGAAAGGTAGTTAGGTAGGTAGAAAGGTAGATATGTAGATAGATAGATAGATAGATAGATAGATAGATAGATAGATAGATAGATAGATAGATAGATAGATAGATAGATAGATAGATAGATAGATAGCCGAGGGGAAAAGACAAAGGGAAACAATCATAAAGTCATGACGTTTCCTTTGCTACGGTGCTAAGTGGTAGACAGTAGTTCTGACTTCGTTACGGCCAAAGAAGAAAAGTTGTAAGAGAGAGAGAGAGAGAGAACCTCACACCGCCTTCAACTGACATAAAAAGATTATAGTAATTAGATAAGAAGATGTACGAGATCTCGGGCAGGGGCCTCAACTCTGGACAATAACTGTCATATTTGAGACCCAGACATTGGATTAAGGTGTTAGATTGTGATAGAAATAGTTGTTGCAAAAACTAAAAGAGACTAAACAAACAAATCAAGGACAAATAAACAAGCTCTTTATTTATTTCTTCTAACAGCACATTGCATGTCAATAACAGATACAATAGACAACTGTATATATCAAATAACCACAGTGGGTAACCCCTAACCAATCAGTAGCACTTAAGACAACAGGATACACCGAGTACCACAACACAGGTGTTCCAAACAATAGCTAGTTAGACTGACACAATAAAGAACTTTGACACAAGCAACACTGCACAGACAATAAGGCACTACAAAAACATAGGTTACACAACATAAACCCCAAGACGCGACATAAACAAGAGTTGAGACACAATTTACTATCCCACCAAGAACCCAGGCCTGCTGACACTAATTAGTCAGCTGCTCCTGTAACAATGGAAAACACAATCTATGACTATCATTGTAAAGAAATCATTTTAAACATATGAAGCAATGAGCACATACATATAACATAGGAATTAACCCATAGATCATAACTGCCCCACATCTAATTATCCATTTTGCTATTCTGAGGTAACCCTTGATTCTGTCATGGTCATTCTTTGCTACCTCCTTCTTCAAGATGACTGCATCTCTAATTGTTAAATAAAATAATCAATGTTGCATCATCAGATCACCCACTTTGTCTCCTCCAGTTGTGCCACTGCTGTCATGAGATTATACTTGATATTGCTAGGACGAAGCACCTTCTAATGCAACAATCTCAATCTGCTCCACCTTCCCCTACAGCTCAACATTCACTTACCCCAGACATCACAAGCAAATGCAACAGCTCAACACTGATTTGGCTAACAAACATCAGACACTGCAAGCAATCACAACATCTCAACACTGATTCAGTTAACACACACCAGAATGACATCTTTGTGCTGACAAATTGGGTTACCTTCCCTACCTACCAAAATAGCTACATTTACCAAGGAACCTATAATCAGTTCCCTGTCCACACCTTACAGAATATTTTATGCATTAATTTGTACCTAGTCACCGGTAACACAGGACAACACAGTATTTCCTATAGACCACAAGTTCATTTAACACTATCAATGTTCAGCCCAAGATATCGCCACAACTAAACACTACCTACTATATTCTCAGTCTAATGCTCTACAATTCTCTCCCTACTGTTATGCACACTGGCAACTGTTTTTCTAATACACCGTACTATTTTCCCTAATATAAAACATATATTGACAGGCTGTACTCCTGTGCTCCACATCTGATAATACGCTTTACTCCTATACACCAATACACAACATTGGGGACTCTGCCACCATCGGGCATTCAGTTGCCTCCAACAGGGACTTCATTGGACAACTACCGTAACAATGTCCACGTTTGCATGAAGAATACCAGCACTAATATGATATGCAAGTTACAGCATTTGATTAGCATTACAAACTAACAACCAACAAGCAAAACATGTCTAACTATGAAAAGTAAGAGACACATATACAATGTGGAATCCCCATATTTTTCGAATGTGACAATGTAACCTTGCACATAGAAGAATCATAACATTCACGGAAAGTTAAAGATAAACATGTATTACACAGGAACTCAACTAGGAACTCTCTGATACCCTTAAGACAGTCCATAAAATAAACACACCATTAGTATCAAGTAAGAGTGCATCATCTATATGAGACAGGATCAAATCGTAACCATGTTCATGGGCAGAAACAGAATATCATCACTAATATAACAACCAGTGTTGTCTAATGCCAACCACACCAGTGTACTATTATTTGTGAGGGGACAGCAAATGTGCAGTTATGTCTTCTATTCCCCATCATTCTTCCTACGATACACCGGTTAAAAATTTTCTTCCCTTACGCTTCGTGTCCCATAGCAAGTGCATGTATCTTTGCGAAAGGTGGTACATAGCAATAAATCACATCCTTCCCCTGGTAAAACAAACACCCTGTTTTACTACACATAAAACTCCCAGTTTGATACACTAGCACAAACACTACTGCATTCTGGTAGCAGATGTGACACCAGACTTCACTGCTAAATGAGAAACCCCTTTACCAACATCAGTTCCAGATGCACCTGCCTGTTCTCCCTCAGTAAAGCCACACTTCATTCGCAGTTATGATTACCCTATGATTGCTGATATGCACCCCGCGTATTAAGATGCATTATTTCCTACGACTAGTAGCTATCAATCTGCATGGCACCCCAACAATTCAATACATTATTTCCTACACTTCTATTTATTACCTACATGTTCTAACTGCTTAGCTTAACCATTAACAAATCATTGCCACATATAACATGTAAGTACTCTTCTCTGCTTTACACATGTTATAAATATTACACCTATATTATGGTTATTTTCCCCTACTCATAAACATTCAATTTTATGCATGGCTCCAGTCTCTTCATCAACTATAATTTATGACCTCATACATCTCAGTTTACACCTCATACATATATCTTGATGAATCTCCCACAGTTTTGCTAGCTTGGGACATTTACAGAGGGACAGCACAAAATCAATCACTACCTATTTAGCCAGTAACACAATGTCCTAGGATAATCATGTAAAATACATTCTCAACAAAATAATCTTGTGGCATCATGGCTGGCATAACATGACTTCAATCTTTACCATATTTAACCACCACTAATGACCTATCTTCGTATTTCACATCACCATGCTTGATTGCTTACATCTCTGTGTAGTAGCCTGTTAAATGTTATTTTCCTAAAGCTTTAGGGACACCAAATCAATCTGTAGAACAGCTCACTTTAGTAATACTCATCTACATTATCTGTTTGTATTTCTTTGTTCCTACAAGCTCACCTAACTAGCAATTCTTTTCACCCACGCCTGTTCCACCATGTAAACACTTTCAAGTTGGTAAACTGGCGTGTGCTGCGATTTAACATATATTTATTAAATTAAACATTTTAAACTTATAGCTTTCTCTTATGCCATAGTTTGTTCACTGACAAACACATGGGAAATCCCACATCTCTCGTCTCAAGGCAGGCTGGCCACAAAACTATATACACAGGGCCCAAGCGCCTGCCTTCACAAACCAAGCTGGCTGCTGCAATCAAAATGGACTCAGGTCCCTTTGTTTCAACGTGGCGTTTCCGGCGTTGCCAGATATTTTCTTGAGGTAGACCAAACCAAAAAAAAATCGTTGGTTTGGCGCTATCACATATAGATAGATAGATAGATAGACAGACAGACAGACAGACAGACAGACAGACAGACAGACAGACAGACAGACAGACAGACAGACAGACAGACAGACAGACAGACAGACAGACAGACAGACAGACAGACAGACAGACAGACAGACAGACAGACAGACAGACAGACAGACAGACAGACAGACAGACAGACAGACAGACAGACAGATAGATAGATAGATAGATAGATAGATAGATAGATAGATAGATAGATAGATAGATCCCCGCCAGGAGCTTGGCGAAGCCGGGCCGAGTCAGCTAGTTTATTTATATAATCACGTTTCATGAAAGAACCCCCATTGGAGACACCTCTGAACAATACCATTTAACTTCGCGCTGTTTGTGCCAAAACGAAAACCGCGAGACAATTTAAAAAAAGCGGGGATGTGTCTTGCTGAAGCTGTAATATTTTTAAAATAATGGTATTAATCCCGGAGCCGTAAAGTATATACCGCATATAAACAAACATTGAAATCTGCTGTCCAATCTCCAGAACAAAATTTTTGTTGTTGGGTGGACATAATGATAAGGTTATATGCTAAATCTCATCATTTTCCCTCAGTTGGTTACTGAGATATTGAATTTTATATTGAGGCAAAAAAAAAAAAAAAACACACACACACACACACTATAGACACCCGACGTTCAAAATGAACAGCGTGGAAGCCGCCAAGACTATCAAAATGATGCAAGAAGACAACGTGTCTGCTAGCCGCAGCACAACGCCAGAACCTGAAGAAACATTAAATGAAGCTACCACTTCTACACAAGATGAAGCCCCACCCGTAGCTCAACAGACGTCAGAGACTATAACTTTAACTGAAGCCAGCAGCAGCCGTGAAGTTTTCAACAGCACCAAGACCAAGCAGCCCAGTTTACCAAAGATTTCAACATCGGAGGATACTACAACAACTGAGGACTTCCCCGGCAAATTGCTGCTAAAACAGGCAAGCGTGGGAGAAGCCAAACTGTCGGCGCTACCAACAGATAAGATAATCAAGCTGCTGGAAAACGAGCTGGGAAGAAACAGCATCTACCAGCTAAGTGAGACACCTGAGGAAGTAGTGGTCTCCCTCAACAAAAACCCAAATATCATCGCACTTATGCAGAAAATCGCACAAGGAGAGAAGGCTGACATCAAGCTTCACCATGGCATCTTATTGGAGGCCACCTGACACAGCATGATTGCTTGCTTGCTTGTGTTCGTTGGCTTGAGCTCCAACGCGAAGTCCTGTATGTCGGATGAAGGCATCCTGTTGTCCAACATCAGTGTGTGTCATACAGGACCTGAGTTTTGCGTGAGTATCCGTTGTCCCATGTCTGGCTTATTGGTGTGCAGACTGGTGGTGCCTCGCCGTACAGGCAGACACTCTCCGACTTCGGAGGAATCGGCGATCCTATTGACTTCAGCCAGGACCCCGAAGGGACCTGTTGCCCAGGACGCTCGACGAGGACGCGTCAATAGGTCTTGGCCAGTATATAACCCGGCCCTGGTGCCTTGGAAACACCTCTGCGTCCCACACAGCATGATGAAACGATGGGTCATTAAACGAGTCAAGACCCATCTCACCAACGACCAGATCAGGGAAATGCTGACTCAAGATCACTAGCGCTGAGAGGATTATCGGAAAGAACAACATCCCCTCCACAGTTGTCATAGTAACATCAGAGGACCGAGTGATCCCTCAATACAGTAGATGGGACAAGAGAGACCAAGTTCCAGAGCACTGCATACCGAGAGTGCTGCAGTGCTCTAAGTGCCAGAAGTTTTGGCACACCCGTGCTAACTGCAAGAGTGAGATTGTTTGCAGATATTGCTCTGGACCTCATCCACACAGTCAGTGCCAGCATGCAAAGATCGACAAGGACTTCAGGAGGCCTAACACTAACAGAAAATGCGCCAACTGCCTCGGCAACCACGACGCCAGGTACCTAGGCTGCTCCTGCCACCAAGACAGCAATGAAGCTATGAAGATCGGCATCAAAATTAACCTGCCCTATAAAGGGGCTAGGAGGCAGTACGAGGCCACCAATCGACTCACAGCATTCCTGGCATCTCTTTGATCTCTCTCATTAATACTTCGCTATATAGGGAGAAGAGACCCGGTGACAAGACACACCCCTGTTGTACTCCTGGCTTTATCTGTTCGTAACTTCCTTCTTTATTTCCCATTTTAATTGCTGCTACTTGGTTCCAGTAAATATACTTTATTATTCTTAAATCTTTCCCATCAATATTGATATCTTCCAACGTATAATAATAAATCACTCATTTTATACAAATGCATTTCCCGAGTTGCTTAGAGCATATTTAAAATATCATACTAACATGATTGTAATGCCTTGATTGATCACTACACTTAATAATTATGTTCAAGCATTCTGCGGAATTACAAGTTAACTAAAAGAAAAAACACTTAAATAAGCAAATGAGTAGGGGACATAAGCAACCAATATTGTTGCAAGGGAGATGACGTAAAATTTAAAAATACAAATAATATACTAGCTACAGTATTTAGAAGTAACATGAAACTTCTTTTCTGCACACACAGTAATAAGAAAACTAATGTAGAAATAAAAATTTTGAATAACGAATATACTACTTTTAGACTTCTTAAAAAACATGTTTTTAATCTTTACATACTTACAATTTGTAATCCACTTTTTATTCGCTTATTTATTTTATAAAGTATATTTGTGTACTTTCAATGTAAGATTAACAGGATAAACAAATGCTTCCCCCGATTTGGGAGAGAACATTTTTTTACTGGTCTCTTAAGGCCACAATCAATCAATAAAGTGTCGTCTCCGCAGAGAAGGTTGGCTGCAATTGATCTCCAACGCTGTTTCTCGCCTTGACTGTACATTCTGTCAGGCTGATGTTCGTCCATCTCTTGATGTTATCCTCCCACTTGTATCGTTGTCTACCTCTTGCTCGCTTGCCCTCAACCTTGCCTTTCTGTATGGTTTTTATAAGAGTACCATGTCTTTGAACGTGGCCAAAATATTTCACTTGTCTCCTCTTTATTTCTTTCATCAGCTCTCCCTTCACTCCAGGTTTTTCTAGGACTCTACATTTGATTGTTTTTGTTTCCAGGAATGGCTCTCGTCGCTTCAGAGGTCACAGATTGTGAGAATTGTATTGATATTTTGCCCTGGCCATGCGGGTGTACGGGGGAATGACCAGGCTGATAGGCTAGCAGGGAATGCACCTCTTGGTGTTATCTTGCCTATGGACAAGGGGGAGGTGGTCGTGCGCTTGTGGGACAGGCGGAGAAGGCGGAGGAACAGATTGAGAACCCATATGTGTAAAGAATGAGATTGCGGAGAGGTTCTGGAAGAATCTCAAAACTGAGAGGACCCCGGGAAGGTTAACCCGGTCAACAAATGCCCGCAGAAGTCGGATGTGTCGGCCTAACGGCGCAAGAACGCAGCTCTGCTGCTAACAGGCACAACGCAATCATGTCCGAAAAAAACGCCGGATGAACTCAGCAGCAGCAGAAGAAGAAAACTGAGAGGAAAGACCAGGAGAACTATTAATCTGATAGCGGTGTGAACGATTAGTAGTATGACTCTTCGCTGGCTGTTGAACAAGGGGACTGAGCACATATGGGAATTTCCTGAGTGCAGTGATGTCGGTTCTTAACTCAACTCAACTCAACTCATACCGTTGAAAACATTTTTGGCCATTCCTATTCTATTTTTGATTTTCATTTCACTTCCGATTCCGATTTGTCGAAAAAAAAGAAACTTTCCACCTCGTTCAACCCGTCTCAATGACATTTCACTTCTGCCGTCATCTGCTATTATATGTCCAAGATAAGAGAAACTTGTTACTTGTTCTAGTATCTGCCCGTTTACTGTGATGTTCATTGTTGACCTTTCCTTTTCACTACTAATTATCATAGTTTTTTGTTTTTTGGATGTTAATATCTAAGCCACATTCTGCACTGTGCCTGTTTACTTCTTCCACTAGGTCTTGCAACTCTTGCTAATTTCCATTGATGTTGAGTCCAGGCATTTCAACTTGTTTAAAAATTCTTTCCGTGTATAGGTTGAAGAGGCTTGGGGACAGTACACATCCTTGCCGTACTCCTCTTTTTTATCTCTATAGGCGACGAATAGTTATTACCGCATCTAATAGACGCCACTTGTTCCCAGTACAAGTTACTAATAAGTCTGATGTCCTTTCCGTCTACTCCTATATCTTGAAGGTACGTAATTAGTCGTTCATGTTGTACTCTATCAAAAGCTTTCTTGTAGTCTATAAAACAAACAAATATATTTTAACGTGTGCACTCCGGCCTACACATCTGATGGTCCAAACACTGCACATACGAAGGACAGCCAAGCTGTTGGATAAGCGCGCACGCTCTTAAACTTCCGGTGTGCTGATGCCGATGTAGCGGGTTCAACCTCTACAACTGTCAATTGGGTTAAAATGTTGACTTCTCGTCCTTGACTTGGAGACATAAATTTCAATTACCTCAGAAGTCGGAGTGGGTTCGCCTGATGGCGAGGGACACTAGTAATAGGAAAAGCTAATCCACACACAAAAATTTGTCCCGTGCACTAGAAGTAGTAGCATCTGTATAGACTATGCTTAAGTTCACATACCAAGGGCACGTTCTTGCTACGGGACTCTTGTCGTCTAGGGACCCGCGATAGCGTAGTGGCCAGATGCTGGCCTGCCGGTCTGACGTATCCGGATTCGTATGGGAGTGGGTGCAATGAAAGAACTAGCTTAAAAGTCGAAAGGGTCGGCTGCATTGCACCGGGTTTTTATCCCATATGGCTCAGTTTCTTTCCGCAGCGCGGAAAGCGTCGCACACAGCACGAACTCCGTAGCTCCAGCGGCGACCCCCGGGAGTCTCCGAGAAAATGCACTCGTGAAATGAAGGACGCGGCCCGGAATCGAACATACAACCTTCGGAGCCCGAGTCAGACGGCTTGACCATTTCACCACTGAGAATCCCGAGAGGGGTGCAATGTGTAATATTAGTAAAGACAGAGAATTTACAGAGGCATGGGGTAAATAATTTGTAAATTAACAGGAAAGTAGAAGGAATATATTACTTACCTTATTTTTCATTTCCTTCTTGTTTCTTCAGCTGCTGGTTAATAAAGTGTACACAAGTTTCATGTTAGCTTTTTATATTGAGTTTGTGAAAGCTTCCAAATAGCTGTGCGTTAATGATGGTATGGAGTGACCAGAAATGATACCGCAATTTAGTCATCATGTTTCCATTTTTAAGGATCTGTTCAGCTGTCTGTGTAGTTTGTTTACACGTACACATGGGTGACAGACCCGCTTTGAGTCTTCGTGAAAGATTGTCTACTCTGCTGTTTACCGTTCAGAGACGGAACATGATTACCTGTTTTGCACTATGAAAATAGTTGTCAGTGTCTCTGTAGTGGGCTTTCTTCTTAACGACCAAGATGTTGGTCCTCTTTTCAATGAAGTTTATAGATTGATTCGTATGCACGTGTGTTGTCCCCTAATTTGACAATGTGTTTGCTCTCACGTTTCTTGTTATGCCACAATATGTCAGTTTCCACCGCAATATTACTCTTCTGTTGGTATTCAATGCGTTTAGTGTGTGAGTGTGTGTGTGTGTTTTTTTTTTTTCTTTTTCAATACAGTTGTTTGTCACCGCTGAGGGCTTGCGGAATTGAAAATTCATCACTGTGGAATACAAACTGTTGCCATTGACATTATGCTGATGCTGTAATGTTTAGGGCGTGCAATTCGTCTGAATAGTTGGAGCAAAATATCCCAGTAAGTGTGTACGTAGATTAAGGTCTGCGATCTGCTCAGACCTTAATCTGTGTCGGACGATTCCAGTAGGTTGATGATTGCTCTCAGTTGCATAAAATCCAATCCATCCTTTCTCCAATAGTC
>JACEFZ010012017.1:0-140000 GCA_014155875.1 Cepaea nemoralis | reverse complement strand
GATATATATATATATATATATATATATATACATATATATACATAACATATACACACACACACAAATATATATATATATATATATATATATATATATATATATATATATATATATATATATACACATATATATATACACATATACACACACACACACATATATATATATATATATATATATATATATATATATATATATATATATATATATACACACACACATGTATATATATACACACTCACATACATATAAACACACGCATACATTTACGCACACATATAAACATACTTACACACACAAGCACACATACAAACACACATTTATACACACTTACACATACACACCCACATTCAGACGTGCACACACATAAACACACGCATACACACATATGGACACACGTACACACCAACCCATCCACCCACACACTTACTCACACATACACGCTGCCTCACATAATCTCACCCTCTCACTCACTCATTTACTCTCTAAACCACACTAACTCACTCTCTTACAAGCACAGACAAGTACACAGACACACACACACATTCATCCACTCTCTCTTACTCACCCTTCATTCACATCCCACACCTCCCCACCTCTCACACATCTCCCCTCCCGCACAAAACTCCACCCATAAACACATTCCCCCCACACACACACCCCGCACATACCTTCCCCATACACATCCCCGCCCACACATCTCCCCACCAACTCACACATCCTCCACCTACAAACATTCTCGCCACCCACACATACATCCTCCACCCACTCACATTTACCCCATCCATACTCACACACTCCCACCCACGCAGACATATCCCATTCACAGACACCCCCACACTCATCCCCCACACCCATTACACACCCATCCCCCAACCCACACAATCTCCTGCACACCCATTCACCCACCCAAACAAAAAAAAAGCGTAAAAATTAGTGATGCAATTCAACTCTCTCTTTTCTCTCTCTCTCTCTCTCTCTCTCTCTCTCTCTCTCTCTCTCTCTCTCTCTCTCTCTCTCTCTCTTGCTCTCTCTCTCTCTTGCTCTCTCTCTCTCTCTCTCTTGCTCTCTCTCTCTCTTGCTCTCTCTCCCTCTCTCACTCACATCACAGTAATGTTATATTATACATGTTAAATCAAATGGCATACAGCATGATAAGAGAATAAGAAAAAAAAAAAAAAAAAAAAAACATATGGAATGGCATGTTACAGGACAATCAAGTGGCATTAAACGATACCTCGTAATATGAAAGATGAGAATACATAAAAAATATGGAATAGCATGTTACATGAAATGCGTGCACTCAACTCTCTCTCTCTCTCTCTCTCTCTCTCTCTCTCTCTCTCTCTCTCTCTCTCTCTCTTCTCTCTCTCTCTCTCTCTCTCTCTCTCTCTCTCTCTCTTCTCTCACACACATGTACATACACACACCCGTACACATCCATATACTTACTCACACGTACTCACATAACACCCGAATATACACTCCCTCGCATACACTGCATGCATGCACACTTACACATACAAAGATATACAATACATACACGAGCACACACACACACACACACACACACACTCATCCATACACACATACGCACACGAACATGCATATAAACGCATATAAGCACATGAACGCAACCTTAACACACGTACAGACATACACACAGAGGCACACACAGATACACACATGTACACACACATGTACACCCAACCAGACATAACACACACATACATCACACTTTCTCATGCACTCTCTCATTCACCCACGCTCTCTCTTTTACACACTCACTCGCTCTCACACTCACTCATTCGAGCACATACACCCACAAATTCTTTCTCACTCACTCATGCTCCCTTACTCACTCATTTACTAGCTGACTCTCTAACTCACACTCATTCACTAACTTTCACACTCTATCACACAGACCGGCAGACACACAACACACCCACTCTCTCAGATTCACTCATTCTCTAACTAAATCTCTCACACATATGTCCACACACACCCACTCACTTTTACACTCACTCAGGCACATGCGCATGCATACTCACTCACTCTCACTCATACTAATTCTTCCACTCACACTCTTTCTCACTCACTCTCTCACCCACTGTCTCGCTCACACACATACAGTGAAGAATGATAGTGGAAAAATGATACTAGTAGGTGACTTATGGAGGCATATAGTCGGTATGAAGTAAGTATTGAAAGAGTTTTCGGTTGAATGTGTAGGGACTCATTGGTGTTTTCAGTTCTGGTGGAAGGCTATTCCACAAGTGAGCACCAGAATATGCGAAACAAGTTTTGTATAAGTCCAAGCTAGGCTTAGGAAGCTGTAATAAATTTAAGCGCTTACTGTTCATTGCATTAGATTGAATTAACGGTAGAAGATACTCTGGGGTATTTTCAGATATAATTTTATTCACTAATTTGGCTTTGTTAAAAAGGAAGCGCTTTTGAAGTGGTAGAAGTCTTAGATGGCTGTATAATTTATTACTTTCAACGTGCTTTATGCTAGAAACTAGACGTATAGCGCGGTTTTGAAGCGAACACAATCGTTTCATATTAGATTTAGGGCAACCATCCCAGACTGTGGAACAATAATCGAGAGGTGATTGGATATAGGATGCATAGAATATTTTTCGTGTGCTTTCATCCAAAAAGTGTTGAATTTTAGCAAGTTGGTAAACTTTTTGTGCTATTCTCTTGGTAAGGACGTGAACATGAGGGCTCCAGTTTAAATGTCTGTCAATTAAAAGACCTAATGTTTTATGTTCATTTACATTAATTATAGGTAACGTGTCCACGTGGAGCTCGAGCGGTGTCCCAGTTATGGCTAGGGTCTGTAGTTTTTGTCTGGTCGTTATTAGCATGGATTTGGTTTTGTCGATCTTAATTAACATGCGATTTTCATTGCTCCATCTACTAAGGTTGTCAAGTTCGTTTTGTAAAGAGCACTCTAAGTCACAAAGGCTCTCTTGACTTGTGTAAATAGTACAGTCGTCCGCAAATAGATCACACGAAGTATTGAGGTATAAAGGAAGATCGTTAATATACACTGCAAAAAGCAGCGGACCTAGTATTGAGCCCTGAGGCACCCCAAAATTAAGTTGTGTGGGTCTTGATAGACAGTTATTGAAGGACACTACTTGTTGTCTGTCAGATAAAAATGACGTAATTAGGTTCACCATGTTGGTGCTAGTCTTCATGTGTTTTAATTTTCTAATTAAAATATCATGATCTACCATATCAAAGGCTTTTTTAAAGTCTACAAATACTGCTCCACAAATGTTGCCATTGTTGATACAAAGATGCCAGTTATCGGTCATTTTTGTAAGGGCACTATGGCAAGAATATTTAGGTCGAAACCCAGATTGACTGTCAATTATTAGATCGTTGTTAATTAAATGATGTAGTGTTATTTTATGCATGTGTTTTTCTAATGGCTTTGATAGCGACGATAGAAAGGAAATAGGTCTATAATTACCCAAGACGCTAATATCAGTTGAGCCATTTTTAAGTAGAGGATACACTTTAGCAACTTTAAAGGCAGATGGAAAGTAGTTTTTGGACAGGCACTGGTTATATATGAACGTTAAGGACTCACTAATAATAGGTGCAGCACACCGAAGAATTCTATTACTGATACCATCTAGGCCTTCTGAATTTGTTGCTTTGAGATTCGAGAGATATTTATATACTTCTGCAACAGACATCAAGGGAATCTCAGGAGGAATATTTCTAAGGCACTTCCCTTCACAGAATGATGACAGTGAGCTTAAATTACAAGCTGAGTCTGGTATTGTGGACTTTAGATTCTCTATTTCTGATTGAAAGAAGCAACTGAAATCCTCGCATGTTATAGTGCTCGGTATTGCTGACTCTGAAAAGTGTTTCTTGTTGGTTCCATATATTTGCGTTATTTGATTTATCTACAATCAAATTTTTGAAATGATCTTTCTTTATCCTACGAATTTCATATTTAACTGTATTTCTTAGTCTGCGGTAATTGATAAAATCTTTATTTTTGTGCGCTGTATCTCGTTCTCTCATGATTTCGAGAACTTCACGAGTCACCCATGGAGATTTATGTTGATTCTTCACTCGAACTTCTTTAACTGGCACATGTTTATCAAACACACTGTAGACTGTCTTTGTCCAGTAAGCTAGTGCATCATCCGGATCAGGAAGTTGGTAAACATGTTCAAGGGCTGCATTTTTTAAGTCATCTAAAAATAAACTTTGATTGAGAGCTTTTAGATTTCTAAATTTGATGATTAAATGTTTACTTTTAGGAGATTTGAACCCAGTTTTCGACGACGTACAACATATTGGGCAATGGTCACTAACTGCACTAACAGGAACAGAACATTCGATAATATTAACTGGACAAGTAACATATCCATCCATCATCCATCATGTGCCATGCCGGTAAGCGTGGGCTGTCATGTTCTGCCATCTCACTCGATCACCAGAGTCGTGGATCAGCTCCGTGTTTCTGTCTCGACCATGCCACAAGGCCAAGCCATCCAGGTACTTGCTTCTAGGTCTTCCCCTTGGTCTGTTCCCCTCGATCTTACCAGTTGTCACCAAATTCTCCAATCCATTTCTTCTCATAACATGCCCAAAAAATTTTGACTGTCTACGTCTAATTTCTCTAATCAATTTACGATCTTCATTTGTTTCTTGAAGGACTTGTTCATTGGTCTTTCTGGCTGTCCATGGTATTCTTTGCATTTTCCTCAGAAACCACATCTCTACAGCCATCAGATGTTTTTCAGTCTGACTGCTCATTGTCCACGCTTCACATCCATATAAAAGTACAGGTTCAATGTAGCATCTCAACACTCTTTTTCTCGTTTCAATTGACATCTTTTTATTGGTCAATATGTATTTCATCTTGCTAAAGGCTACTTTTGCCATGGCGATTCTTGTTCTAATCTCTTCAAGGAATCTCCCATCAGATGTTATTACTGTTCCGAGATAATTGTACCTGCTCACTTGTTGAAGAATATTCCCATTTACTTGTATATTACATTGTGGTATTTCGTCCTTCCTAGTGATGACCATAATCTGTGTCTTTTTACAATTTAATTCTAACCCTAGTTGTTCACTGTGTGTAACTATCGCATCTACTAAATTTTGCAGGTCCTGTTCATTGTCTGCAATCAAGACTGTATCATCTGCATATCTAATGTTATTGATGCATCGTCCCCCAATGTTGATTCCTTCCATATCTTCAATATTTCTGAAAATACTTTCACTGTACAGAGAAAACAGATCTGGAGACATTACACATCCCTGTCTCACACCCCTTTTAATAGGCTGATATTGGCTTACTTCATTATCAACTCTTATGGCAGCTTGTTGTTTCCAATGTATGTTTTTTACAAGTCTAAGATCTTTTCCATCAATTTGTAGATCTTCAAGCATCCTTATCATGTTGACATGTCTCACTTTATCAAAAGCCTTTGTGTAGTCAATAAAGCAAAGGTGTAGATATATATGATCAATTATAGTTGAGGAGGTGCCTGTAACCCTTGTGGGACGGTTTATTAGTTGTTTAAAATCGTTAGATAGAATGATATCGTCCCATGTCTGGTTGGATTTAGCAATATCTATGTTAAAGTCACCTAATATCATGACTTCTCTATCTTCTGTAAACACTCTATCCATCATTGTAGTGAAACAGTCATACCAATTGTACCCAGCACACGGATTCCGATATAGGTATCCAATTGGAAACGGTTGCTGACTGGCTGGCTTCACCTCTAACCAAACACATTCTATCTCTACTGACTCGAGATCACTTCTACAGGAACAGTTGAGAGAATTGAAAATGTATACATCAATACCTGTCTCTAATTTTTGATTTGCGTCTCTTCGAATTACTTTAAACCCTTTAAGAGTGATTTCAGAGTCGGTAGATAGATAGATAGATAGATAGATAGATAGATAGATAGATAGATAGATAGATAGATAGATAGATAGATAGATAGATAGATAGATAGATAGATAGATAGATAGATAGATAGATAGATAGATAGATAGATAGATAGATAGATAGATAGATAGATAGATAGATAGATAGATAGATAGATCCCCGCCAGGAGCTGGGCGAAGCCGGGCCGAGTCAGCTAGTTTATTTATATAATCACGTTTCATGAAAGATCCCCCATGGAGACACCTCTAAACAATACCATTTAACTTCGCGCTGTTTGTGCCAAAACGAAAACCGCGAGACAATTTTTAAAAAAGCGGGGATGTGTCTTGCTGAAGCTGTAATACTTTTAAAATAATGGTATTAATCCCGGAGCCGTAAATTATATACCGCATATAAACAAACATTGAAATCTGCTGTCCAATCTCCAGAACAAAAATTGTTTTGTTGGGTGGACATAATGATAAGGTTACATGCTAAATCTCATCATTTTCCCTCAGTTGGTTACTGAGATATTGAATTTTATATTTAGGCAAAAAAAAAAAAAAAAAACCACACTATAGACACCCGACGTTCAAAATGAACAGCGTGGAAGCCGCCAAGACTATCAAGATGATGCAAGAAGACAACGTGTCTGCTAGCCGCAGCACAACGCCAAAACTCGAGGAAACAATAAATGAAGCTACCACTTCTACACAAGATGAAGCCGCACCCGTAGCTCAACCGACGTCAGAGACTACAACTTTAACTGAAGCCAGCAGCAGCCGTGAAGTTTTCAACAGCACCAAGACGAAGCAGCCCAGTTTACCAAAGATTTCAACATCGGAGGAAACTACAACAACTGAGTACTTCCCCGGCAAATTGCTGCTAAAACAGGCAAGCGTGGGAGAAGCCAAACTGTCGGCGCTACCAACAGATAAGATAATCAAGCTGCTGGAAAACGAGCTGGGAAGAAACAGCTTCTACCAGCTAATTGAGACACCTGAGGGAGTAGTGGTCTCCCTCAACAAAAACACAAAGATCACCGCACTTATGCAGAAGATCGCACAAGGAGAGAAGGCTGACATCAAGCTTCACCATGGCATCCTATTGGAGGCCACCTGACACAGCATGATGAAACGATGGGTCATTAAACGAGTCAAGACCCATCTCACCAACGACCAGATCAGGGAAATACTGACTCAAGATCACCAGCGCTGAGAGGATCATCGGAAAGAACAACATCCCCTCCACAGTTGTCATAGTAACATCAGAGGACCGATGTTTGCACTATGTCGGCATAGTAACATCAGAGGACCGAGTGATCCCTCAATACATCAGATGGGACAAGAGAGACCAAGTTCCAGAGCACTACATACCGAGAGTGCTGCAGTGCTCTAAGTACCAGAAGTTTTGGCACACCCGTGCCACCTGCAAGAGTGAGGTTGAGGTTTGCAGATATTGCTCTGGATCTCATCCACACAGTCAGTGCCAGCATGCAAAGATCGACAAGGACTTCAGGAGGCCTAACACTAACAGAAAATGCGCCAACTGCCTCGGCAACCACGACGTCAGGTACCTAGGCTGCCCCTGCCACCAAGACAGCAAGGAAGCTATGAAGATCGCCATCAAAACTAACCTGCCCTATAAAGAGGCTAGGAGGCAGTACGAGGCCACCAATCGACTCACAAAAAGCGACAAAGCGCAACTTGAAGGCCAACTGAAGGACCTACGATCAAAGTTCAGCAGCATGGAGGAAGAAAGAAAACAAGACGCAAGAGACTCAGATAACGGCCGTTCAGCGCATCCTGGACGAAACGAAGCAAGCTCAGCAGAAGATTGAGCAGGATGTCGCTCGAATGGCTGCTATAAAGGCTGAGACGGACGAACAGCTATTTTAAATACAAGATGTGAAAGAAAGGTCAGGAGAAATGTTGGATGAGATATTAGCACTGCTCAAGACCCAGACAGCCACATCCGAATCAGAAGATGCAAGAACACAGACAGAAGAAGAAGCAACAGAGGAAGGACGATATCGCTCACTATCAAGATCCGACTGGCGAACACCAAAAAGATTCGAAGGCAACCAACGACGGGGAAATAGGAGGAACACCGGGAGAGACAACTGGTAAAGCTCCCTGAAGAAAACAGCACCATAAGACGGGGTGGGACCACAATTACTCCAGGCCTCAACAAGTGCGCGACTCTGTCCAGACATGAAAAAACTCATCAAGAAAGTAACGAACGCAATCAACCCATTATAAGCCGGGAAGCTGACAACAAGCAATCCAAGGTACGAAAGAGAAACTACAAGCTACACCATAAACATAGCCAAACCGAAAACTCGAAGGCTGAAAAGGGGGTACTCGTACCAAAAATTAGAATTGGAATTGGATGTCTAGGGTCTAATTTGCGATTTGGCAAAACATATCAAGGCATAGGCGTCCATGGCTATCCATAAATCTCGGTCTTCGGTGTTCTGGATCAACTCTGCCGATGTTATTTCTCCAAGCCACTGTTTCAATCCATCCAGCACCATTTATCTTGGTCTACCTCTGCCTATCTTGCCCTCGATCTTTCCAGTTGTCACGATCTTTTCATCGTACGACCAAAGAAAGATGTTTGTTAGTTTCTTTGTTATTGTTCTATATATTGCTCTAGTTTCATTAGCCTGTTTCAGGCAGTCGTTGTTAGTCTGGCAGTCCAAGGAATTCGCAACATTCGTCTCAGGAACCACACCTCTGTTGCTTCTAATTTCTTCTTAATTTGTTCATTTACATTCCAAGATGCACTGCCATACAGCAAAAGTGGTTCTATATAGCATTTCAGCACTCTCTTTCTTACATTCAGGGATAGTGACTTACTGCATAAGATACTCTTCATGTTCTTAAATGCGGCGTTTGCTTGCCCTATTCTGCTCTTAATCTCTGTTGTACGTCTTCCATCTGATGTCATAAATTCCTCTAGGTATCTAAAATTATCCACTTGGTTAAGAATTTTCCCTCATATTTCTTTGTCACATTCTTTTATCACCATATTTTTTTATATCACCATCGTCCATTGATTTTGTTTTCTTGATATTCAAGGGGAGTTAGTTAGTTAGTTAGTTAGTTAGTTAGTTAGTTAGTTAGTTAGTTAGTTAGTTAGTTAGTTAGTTAGTTAGTCACGGTTCCAACTTCACGGCATCGGATCATCCCCATATTGCTCCGTTCCTGTGCCAGTGAATATCACAAAATGCTCCTCACTGCCCCATGTGAACAATGGAATAGACAGGAGTGTCGGCAAGCCAAGAGCCCGCACAGGTACACTGTGCATAATGCCGCCGCCAGAATGCCAACACAAAAGTCCTCCACGAAAAATACAGTTCATCGTCGATGAAAACGGCAGTCACCAGAAAGACTTCATTGACCGGGGTTTTATCCCATATGGCTCGGTCTCTTTCTGCAGGGTGACCCACTGAAAGCACAGCACAAAGCACGAACTCCGTAGCTACAGCGATGACTCCTAGGAGTCTCCTGAGAAATGCACTCGTGAACCGAAAAGGCAAACCAGTCAATCCAGCAACAGCCGGCCGTCATCGTTCCGAACATGCAATTCACGCGAAAAACAACCGCGGACAGATGCAAAAGCATTCCGCGTGAAATTCACAGCTCACAGTGTCGCGCCACGCACTCGCTCAGTAGCAGGGCGACAGAACCATAGCTTCCTTAGTCGCCTCTTACGACGTGCATGGCAGGCAACAGTGTTACTATTCTTTGCTCCCCCGTATGGGCCCCGGCAACACATCTCTGTTGTACGTCTTCCATCTGATGTCATAAATGCCTCTAGGTATCTAAAATTATCCACTTGGTTAAGAATTTTCCCTCATATTTCTATGTCACATTCTTTTATCACCATATTCTTTGATATCACCATCGTCCATTAATTTTGTTTTCTTGATATTCAAGGGGAGTCCTATAGAAGACATTATGATAACAGAGAGTGCAAAGAAAGGAACCTTTCTTTGCACTCTCTGTTATCACAATGTCTAACAATTGTTGTAGGTCTGTTGAATTATCCGCCACTAATACTGTGCCATCTGCACAGCGTATATTATTTATATTATAACCTCCGATTATTAGCATTTCTGGCGTCTCTTTGATTTCTCTCATTATTACTTCGCTATATAGGGAGAAGAGACCCGGTGACAAGACACACCCCTGTTGTACTCCTAGCTTTATCTGTTCGTAACTTCCTTCTTTATTTCCCATTTTAATTGCTGCTACTTGGTTCCAGTAAATATTCTTTATTATTCTTAAATCTTTCCCATCAATATTGATATCTTCCAACGTATAATAATAAATCACTCAATTTATACAAATGCATTTCCCGAGTTGCTTAGAGCATATTTAAAATATCATACTAACATGATTGTAATGCCTTGATTGATCACTACACTTAACAATTATGTTCAAGCATTCTGCGGAATTACAAGTTAACTAAAAGAAAAACACTTAAATAAGCAAATAAGTAGGGGACATAAGCAACCAATATTGTTGCAAGGGAGGTGACTTAACATTTAAAAATACAAATAATATACTAGCCAAAATATTTAGAAGTAACATAAAACTGCTCTTTTATATACACAGTAATAAAAAAATCACTAAGAAAAAAAAAATTTGAATAACAACTATACTACTTTTAGACTTCTTAAAGAACATGTTTTTAATCTTTACATACTTACATTTTGTAATGCACTTTTTAGTTGCTTATTTATTTTATAAATTATATTTGTGTACTTTCAATGTATCTGTACTATATGTACGTCCATTTCCCCGATTTGGGGGAAGAACATTTTTTTACTGGTCTCTTAAGGCCACAATCAATCAATGAAGTGTCGTCTCCGCAGAGAAGGTTGGTTGCAATGGATCTCCAACGCTGTCTCTCGCCTTGACTGTACATTCTGTAAGGCTGATGTTCGTCCATCTCTTGATGTTATCCTCCCACTTGTATCGTTGTCTACCTCTTGCTCGCTTGCCCTCAACCTTGCCTTTCAGTATGGTTTTTATAAGAGTACCATGTCTTTGAACGTGGCCAAAATATTTCACTTGTCTCCTCTTTATTTCTTTCATCAGCTCTCCCTTCACTCCCAGTTTTTCTAGGAGGACTCTGCATTTGATTGTTTTTGTTTCCAGGAATGGCTCTCGATGCTTCAGAGGTCACAGTTTGTGAGAATTGTATGGATATTTTGCCCTGGCCATGCGGGTGTACGGGGGAATGACCAGGCTGATAGGCTAGCAGGGAATGCACCTCTTGGTGTTATCTTGCCTATGGACAAGGGGGAGGTGGTCGTGCGCTTGTGGGACAGGCGGAGAAGGCGGAGGAACAGATTGAGAACCCATATGTGTAAAAAATGAGATTGCGGAGAGGTTCTGGAATAATCTCAAAACTGAGAGGACCCCGGGAAGGTTAACCCGGTCAACAAATACCCGCAGAAGTCGGATGTGTCGGCCTAACGGCGCAAGAACGCAGCTCTGCTGCTAACAGGCACAACGCAATCACGTCCGAAAAAAAACTCCGGATGAACTCAGCAGCAGAAGAAGAAGAAAACTGAGAGGAAAGACCAGGAGAAATATTAATCTGATAGCGGTTTGAACGATTAGTAGTATGACTCTTCGCTGGCTGTTGAACAAGGGGACTGAGCACATATGGGAATGTCCTGAGTGCAGTGATGTCGGTTCTTAACTCAACTCAACTCAACTCATACCGTTGAAAACATTTTTGGCCATTCCTATTCTATTTTTGATTTTCATTTCACTTCTGCCGTCATCTGTTATTATATGTCCAAGATAAGAGAAACTTGTTACTTGTTCTAGTATCTGCCCGTTTACTGTGATGTTCATTGATGACCTTTCCTTTTCACTACTAATTATCATAGTTTTTGTTCTTTGGATGTTAATATCTAAGCCACATTCTGCACTGTGCCTGTTTACTTCTTCCACTAGGTCTTGCAACTCTTGCTCACTTCCATTGATGTTGAGTCCAGGCATTTCAACTTGTTTAAAAATTCTTTCCGTGTATAGGTTGAAGAGGCTTGGGGACAGTACACATCCTTGCCGTACTCCTCTTTTTATCTCTATAGGCGACGAATAGTTATTACCGCATCTAATAGACGCCACTTGTTCCCAGTACAAGTTACTAATAAGTCTGATGTCCTTTCCGTCTACTCCTATATCTTGAAGGCACGTAAATTAGTCGTTCATGTTGTACTCTATCAAAAGCTTTCTTGTAGTCTATAAAACAAACAAATATATTTTAACGTGTGCACTCCGGCCTACACATCTGATGGTCCAAACACTACACATACGAAGGACAGCCAGGCTGTTGGATAAGCGCGCACGCTCTTAAACTTCCGGTGTGCTGATGCCGATGTAGCGGGTTCAACCTCTACAACTGTCAATTGGGTTAAAATGTTGACTTCTCGTCCTTGACTTGGAGACATAAATTTCAATTACCTCAGAAGTCGGAGTGGGACTGATGGCGAGGGACACTAGTAATAGGAAAAGCTAATCCACGCACAAAAATTAGTCCCGTGCACTAGAAGTAGTAGCATCTGTATAGACTATGCTTGAGTTCACATACCAAGGGCACGTTCTTGCTACGGGACTCGTGTCGTCTAGGGACCCGCGATAGCGTAGTGGCAAGATGCTGGCCTGCCGGTCTGACGGCCATGGGTTCAATGCTCATCGGGGCGGGAATGCATTTTTAAAATACAAACGTCATTAGACATTTGTGATAGATGAATTCTTTAACAAACAAATTATATACAATCATTAAACAAGCACTTAAAGAATCTTGCTGCAGTTGATGTCTAGGGCACATCAACACACAGTCGACTCGACGCGCTATCGAGAGCAAGTCGCCTAATCGGAAGCTGGCCGCGTGTTAGAAAATGGCACGTAGCAAGAAAATCTCCACTATAGTATGTCCCGCAAAGAGTGCCTTCATTCACGATCAATTATTTTGAAAACTGTCTGTTGCATCGTTATGAAATTTTTCCAGCCGTCTTATATTTACCCCCACCTATGGAATATGTCTTTGATAGGTCCAAAAACAACTTAAATCATCGAAAGCGGCGACATTTCTTTGATGTTTTGCTGAACAACTAGTGATTTCTCGCTAACAAATTTATGTTTACAGTAATGGAAGCCCCGCCAATTCAGATGACACACAAGGGGTATCCGGATTCGTATGGGAGTGGGTGCAATGAAAGAACTAGCTTAAAAGTCGATAGGGTCGGCTGCATTGCACCGGGTTTTTATCCCATATGGCTCAGTTTCTTTCCGCAGCGCGGAAAGCGTCGCACAAAGCACGAACTCCGTAGCTCCAGCGGCGACCCTCGGGAGTCTCTGAAAAAATGTACTCGTGAAATGAAGGACGCGGCCCGGAATCGAACATACAACCTTCGGAGCCCGAGTCAGACGGCTTGACCATTTCACCACGGAGAATCCCGAGAGGGGTGCAATGTGTAATATTAGTAAAGACAGAGAATTTACAGAGGCATGGGGTAAATAATTTGTAAATTAACAGGAAAGTAGAAGGAATATATTTCTTACCTTATTTTTCATTTCCTTCTTGTTTCTTCAGCTGCTGGTTAATAAAGTGTACACAAGTATTCATGTTAGCTTTTTATATTGAGTTCGTGAAAGCTTCCAAATAGCTGTGCGTTAATGAGCGTATGGAGTGACCAGAAATGATACCGCAATTTAGTCATCATGTTTCCATTTTTAAGGATCTTTTCAGCTGTCTGTGTAGTTTGTTCACACGTACACATGGGTGACAGACCCGCTTTGAGTCTTCGTGAAAGATTGACTACTCTGCTGTTTACCGTTCAGAGACGGAACATGATTACCTGTTTTGCACTATGAAAATAGGTGTCAGTGTCTCTGTAGTGGGCTTTCTTCTTAATGACCAAGATGTTGGTCCTCTTTTCATTGAAGTTTATAGATTGATTCGTATGCACGTGTGTTGTCCCCTAATTTGACAACGTGTTTGCTCTCACGTTTCTTGTTATGCCACAATATGTCAGTTTCCACCGCAATATTACTCTTCTGTTGGTATTCAATGCGTTTAGTGTGTGTGTGTGTGTGTGTGTGTGTGTGTGTGTGTGTGTGTGTGTGTGTGTGTGTGTGTGTGTGTGTTCAATACAGTTGTTTGTCACCGCTGAGGGCTTGCGGAATTGAAAATTCATCACTTTGGAATACAAACTGTTGCCATTGACATTATGCTGATGCTGTAATGTTTAGGGCCTGCAATTCGTCTGAATAGTTGGAGCAAAATATCTCAGTAAGTGTGTACGTAGATTAAGGTCTGCGATCTGCTCAGACCTTAATCTGTGTCGGGCGATTCCAGTACGTTGATGATTGCTCTCAGTTGCATAAAATTCAACCGATCCTTTCTCCAATAGTCCTCCTCTTCTTTCAACACATGGTCCTCACATTTTTTCCAGTAACTTTTATCAATATTTAATAGCGCGGACTTGTTGACAGGCAGACAGACAGACAGACAGACAGACAGACAGACAGACAAGACAGACAGACAGACAGACAGACAGACAGACAGACAGAAAGGTAGTTAGGTAAATAGAAAGGTAGGTGGGTGGGTTGGTGGCTGGCTGGCTGGCTAGGTAGGTAGGTAGGTAGGCAGATAGGTAGGTAGGTATGTAGGTAGGTAGGTAGGTAGATAGATAGATAGATAGATAGATAGATAGATAGATAGATAGATAGATAGATAGATAGATAGATAGATAGATTAGATAGATAGATAGATAGATAGATAGATAGATAGATAGATAGATAGATAGATAGATAGATAGATTGGTTGATTGACTGACTGATTGATTGATTGATTGATTGATTGATTGATTGATTGGTAGGTAGGTCGGTCGGTAGGTCGGTAGGTAGGTAGGTAGGTAGGTTGGTAGGTAGGTAGGTAGGTCGGTAGATAGATAGATAGATAGATAGATAGATAGATAGATAGATAGATAGATAGATAGATAGATAGATAGATAGATAGATAGATAGATAGATAGATAGATAGATAGATAGATAGATAGATAGATAGATCCCCGCCAGGAGCTGATCGAAGCCTGGCCGAGTCAGCTAGTCTATATCTATAAAACAGAGTGTATGTGGTTTTGTGGTTTTGTGTGTTTGTGGGTAGCTATGTATTGGATGCGTTCGATAACGGTACATCCGATTGAGATGAAATTTTCTACACGTCTTCCTTTCATTCCTGTGCAACCGACTATAATGGTTTCTTAGTGTAAAATCTTCTACTTATTTAATAACATTTACTTTTTCATTTTTCATTATATAATTTCTATATAGCAGGGGGACTTCACTCTAGAAAAGTTATTTCAAGGGGCATAACTTTTAATAACATTTCTATATACTTTATAGTCATATTGTTGGACTTACTTGCATTATTGTTAAACTCTTTGTCTATAGTTATTTTCAGGCATATGAGTTATAATAAATAATGATATAATCTTTAAGACATTTTCAAAGTTTTCATAAAAATAATGCATAATGCATAACATTGTAGCCCATCTTTTTCTGCTTAAAGAACTTATCAACTGTCATGTCGGTGTTTAAAAACAGTTCAGTGCGCAGTCGACTCGACGCGCTATCGAGATCAAGTCGCTTTATCGGTTAACGCAGAGGATGTCTCGCGTTAAAAGTGCCGCGCAGAGACATGCGCTTTATGCAGCCGGGAAGAAGAAGGGAGAGGCGAAGAAGACTGCTGCGTCTGCTGTGCTCGTTTCGTCAAACAGCAGCAGTCCTGCTCCGACATCAGCTGAAACCGTGCCCGTTGCAGAAACCATAACTACAGCCAGAAACAACCGGGAAGCTATCAACAATAAGGAGATGCAGCCCAATATACCAGAGACCTCCACACAGGAGGAAACAACCACTTATAGACTTCACCGGCAAGATACTACTGAAGCAGACAAGCGTGGGAGAAGCTAAATTGTCGGCGCTATAAACGGTCAAGATAATCAGTCTGTTGGAAAACGAGCTCGGAATAAACAGCATCGGCCAGCTGCGCAAGACACCGGATGGAGTAGTGGTCACCATCAACAAAAAATCAAAGACCACAGCACATCTACAGCAAATTTCACAAGAAGAGAAAGCCGTCATCCAGCTTCACCACGGCATACTACTGGAAGCCGCCCGGAACAACTCGATCAAAAGATGGGTCATCATACGAGTCAAGACCCATCTCACCAACGACCAGATCAGGGAGATGCTAACAAGGGAGAACCGCAAGATCAAGATCACCAGTGCTGAGCGGATCATCGGGAAAAACAACATACCCTCCACAGTTGTCGTCGTAACATCGGAGGGCCGACTGATCCCTCAATACATTACATGGGACAAGAAAGACCAAGTACCAGAGCCATACATACCGAGAGTGCTGCAGTGTTCCAAGTGCCAGAAGTTTTGGCACACCCGTGCCACCTGCAAGAGTGATGTGGAGGTATGTAGGTTCTGCTCTGGTCCCCATCAATATAGTCAGTGCCAGCATGCCAAGAACGACTCGGACTTCAGGAGGCCTAACACCAACAGAAAGTGCGCCAACTCGGCAACCACGGCGCCAGGTACCTCGGCTGCCCCTGCCACCAAGACAGCGAAGAAGCTATGAAAATCGCCATCAAGTCTAACCTACCATATAAGGAGGCCAGGAGGCAGTACGAGGCGACCAACCGACTATCCAAAAGCGACAAAGCACAACTGGAAGGCCAACTGAAGGACCTGAGAACACAGTTCAAAAGCATGGAAGAAGATAAAGACAAGACGCAAGAGACTCAGATAACGGCCGTTCAGCGCATCCTGGACGAACTGAAGCAAGTCCAGCAGAAGATAGAGCAGGATGTCGCTCGAATGGCCGCCATAAAAGCTGAAACTGACGAAACTCTATCAAAAATTCAAAGAAGAAAGAGCAAAAACAGAAGAAACGCTGAAACAAATCCAGGAAGAAAGAGACCAGATAGAACTACTCAAGTCACAGAAAGAACCAGAAGATGCAAAGATCCAAACAGAAGACGAAGCACAAGAAGAAGAAATTGAAATCGAACTGGATGAGAACGGCTACCAAGACCAAGACCAATTCTGTAGGGCACTTGCGGTCTTCCACTGAACCGCTTCTATTTCTCGAAGCGATGAGACCTACCACCAAGACCTTGATAGTAACAGCGCTAGAGGAGTACGGCAGTGTTAAAATGCAGCTATATCGCCATCTAAAATACTATCGCACCACCCCCCCCCCCCCCCCAGAAGGTGAACAGATTACAGCAATCGTCACCCACGGAAGCAGGAACTATGAAGTACTACATGAGGGGGATATTGATGAGGGGCTGGACCTCGCCAGTGCCAAGATATTCGCTGACAGTGAATGCTTCACCTCACAGGGCTCTGATTGGGCCTATGATGAGTGTGTGCAGCTCGACATCTACATTGCAAAATACCAACCATTCCGAGGCTCTAGCTACTTCGCGACCCCCAGCTTCATCCCGCCACGCAGTGTTGTGAATGTGAAGAATGAGGACAACCGCTGCTTTGAATGGGCCATACTCTCAGCCCTCTACCCAGTAGCGCACGGAGAGCACCCTGATCGGCTCAACAATTATAGCACCCACCTGGGAGAGCTAAACTTTGAAGGAATCCAATTCCCGGTGCAGCTGGCTAGTATTGCTAAGTTCGAAAACCAGAATCCCACCATAGCCATAAGGGTCTTTGGGTGGGCCAATGGACCAACGATACTCCGAACCACTACACTCAAACGCAACCACGTCAACCTCTTGCTCCTGTGTAAGGATGAGAATAGGCACTATGTCTGGGTCAAGGATGTGGGACGGCTTCTATATGGAAACAGCAAACACAAGGGTAAGAAGTATCCATGTCTCAACTGTCTCCATGTACACTCCTCTCAGGAAACCTTGGATCAGCATGAGCCACTCTGTCAAGGCATCAACACAGCCAGCCAGGTGATTGTCATGTCTAAAGAGGGAAAGATGAAATTCAAGTCCCTCCAGAAACAGATGATGGCACCATACATCATATACGCAGACTTTGAGACATTAAACGTACCAGTACACGGCACGGCAATGGATCCAAGCCAGAGCAACACGCGTCAACTTGCCGAGCAGCCCCCCTGCGGCTTCGGCTACACCATTGTACGCTCTGATGGTCTCACCACAAACCCTGTCATATATCGGGGGGGAGAACGCTGCCGATGAATTCCTCCAACGCTTGGGGCGAGAGGAGGTCATCATCCACAATAAGTTACAGCGGCCGGCACTGATGATGCTGAGGAAAAAAGACCGTGAAGACTTTGCCTCCGCCACGACCTGCCACATCTGTAAAGAGCCGCTGGCGGAGGACAAGGTGAGAGACCACTGCCATATTACTGGCAAATACCGGGGCGCGGCCCACAATGTCTGTAATCTAGCATGGCGCATAAACAGAGACAAGCTGAGGATACCTGTAGTCTTCCACAATCTAAGAGGATACGACTCCCACATCATCATGCAAGCGGCCGGCCGTCTGGACCGGGGAAAAAGAACAGTCTACAAGAAGAAGAAAGACGGCCAATGGCAAACCAAACAAGTAGACAACACAACAATCACCTGCATACCAAACACCATAGAGAAGTACGCCTCCTTCACCATCGGTCAGCTGCAATTCATTGACAGCCTACAGTTCATGAATAGCTCTCTAGACACCCTGATAGGGAACCTCAGCGAGCTGACACACTGTTGCAAATCAATGGCTCTGACACGTAGAGGCAACGACATAATCTCAAGATGTGAGACGTGCAACACTGAGAAGCACACCCCCTGGGCTGTCTTAATGAGCAAGTTCAGGGCCACACTAAGCCAGAGCCAGTCACATCTCCTTCTCCGTAAGGGTGTATACCCCTACGAATATATGGACAGCTTCGAGCGCTTTGCAGAGGACCGCCTACCACCCAAAGAGGCATTCTACAGCAAGCTCACCCGAGAAGGAATCAGTGACTCTGACTATGCCCACGCCCAGAAAGTGTGGCAGGAGCTAGATTGCAAAACACTCGGAGGCTACCATGACCTATACCTGAAAACAGACGTCAGTCTGTTGGCTGATATGTTCGAGGCATTCCGAGACACCTGCATGGAGGTATATCAGCTCGACCCAGCCCACTACATCAGTGCACCCGGCCTGGCATGGGACGCACTCCTAAAAAAGACGAAGGTGCAACTCGAGCTCCTAACCGACTTGGACATGCACCTCCTCTTTGAGAAGGAACTCCGAGGGGGTGTGGAAATGGTCTCCAAGCGGTATGCTAAGGCCAACAACCCCAAGACTTCAGACTATGACCCCACAACACCCAATTCATGGATCATGTACCTAGATGCAAATAACCTGTATGGGTGGGCCATGATGGAATACCTCCCCACTGGTGGGTTCCAATGGGCCAATCCAACTCTCGAGCAGGTACTCAACACCCCCGACAACGCCCCAGAGGGATGGCTTGTTGAGGTTGTCATGAAGTACCCAGCGTACCTACATGAAGCCCACAGCGACTATCCGCTAGCTCCAGAAACCATGACCATCCCAGAGGCCTGGTTGAGCAGCTATCAGCGCGAGCTCCAGAACAAACTGGGGGGTAAGTTCAAGGAGCAAACGAATCTGGTACCTCACCTCCACAACAAGGAGCGATACGTCGTCCACTACCGAAATCTCAAACTCTATCACAGCCTCGGTCTAGAGGTCACCCAGATCCACCGAGCCATCAAGTTCAATCAGTCCCAATGGATGAAGCCCTACATAGAGATGAACACCTCTCTACGAGCCCAAGCCAAGTCGGAATTTGAGAAGGACTTCTTCAAGGTGATGAACAATGCCGTCTTCGGGAAGAGTATTGAGAACGTTCGCAAACGCATCAGAGTCAACCTTGTCAGAGGCACCGAGACTGACCGACTCCGAAAGTTAATCGCCAGCCCCAACTACGAATCGTGTAGAATCTTCAACGGTGGACTGGTGGCGGTGCACAGCATCAAGAACAAGGTCCAGCTGAATAAACCCGTCTATTGTGGACAGGCCATCCTGGACCAATCCAAGTACCTCATGTACGACTTCTGGTACAATCGGCTTAAACCCCAATACGGTAATAGACTCCAACTCTGCTACACAGATACTGACTCCCTTCTACTTCAGGTGGAGACTGAGGATGTGTACGCAGACATGAAGGCTCACCCCGACTGGTACGACTTCTCAGATTATCCGTGTGACCACCCCAACCATTCGACTGTGAATAAAAAGGTGGTTGGTAAATTCAAAGATGAATGTAACGGTCTCCCGATAGCTGAGTTCGTCGGTCTCAGACCGAAGATGTACTCAATCCTAGAGGAGGCCACCAACATCAAGAAAGCCAAAGGAGTGGTTCGGGCAGTTGTGAAGAAGGACCTCAGACACGAACACTACAAGGACAGTCTGTTCGGTCAGCGGGAATACAAGCACACACAGGTTGCTATACGAAGCAAGGGCCACCAGATAGGGGTTTATGAGATGAACAAAACATCTCTGAGCCCCATGGACACGAAAAATGGATTTGTGCTGATGGTATCAACACTAGGGCCTACGGCTACCTAGAATCCTGCTAGGGAGTAGCTGTGTGTCTGGACGAGCAGCTCCTCACACACAAATCCACGAGCTGGTCCATCTACGAGGTAGTTAGAGAAGTCCATAGAGTGGAGAACCGAGGGATGCGCATGCATAACGGGCAGATGGCCAGCTACCAACAAGACAAGCTGGGCCTCATCGCTTACCGTTTAGGGAGGATCCGATCAGGAGGCATTTGGGTGTCGGGAGGAACAATCATCAGCTCTTCGCGAACGAAGCCCCAAGCCGGCCCATCCTCCAGGTAGTACAGCGCAGGCCGCCCATCCTGACAGACAGTTTTACGAATCTCGTGTACTGTCAGTGACCACGACCACAGTCGCCCGGCGCCGGCCACCTTCAAGCTCATGCTCCCCAGGCGAGCTTGCATACAGATACCGAACTAGAGCCTCAGACGGAATCACAGGCTCCTTGAGGCCGATAGTACGGTGAGCAGGAGCGGCCGGCGAATGGGATACAGAAGTGTCCTTAATGGCATCAACCGGCTTCCGACCCGTCAAACGAGTCACCTCACCGTTAAGAGCCGCGACCACCTGAGGAAGAGCCTGAACCCATTCAGCTGAACGTTCAGAGGACCCTCGAGCCGCCAGTAGTAACTCTTGGGCGTACTGGGCACCGAACAGTCTCTCCGCCAGAGTGCGATTGAACCTCTCTACGATCGCCTGCTGCCGGTGATTCCCAGCTTCTCCACGCCGTATCTGTGTCTTATGCTTTGCTGCCAGCTGGCTCACAGCACCCATAAACTCACGCCCCGGGTCAATCTGCAGAAGCTGTGGCCATTTGAGTGGCCCGCGTTTGTAAATTCGCTCTAGGCCCAAAGCCACCCCTTCACTGCTCTTGTCTGTCAAAGCCTCTGCTTCCTTAAACCGTGAGGCAACATCCACAACTGTCAAGGCATACTTAAATGTCTTACGACCAACCCGGTCATGTGGTAGGTAGAGCAAGTCAGCCTGATGGACGGCATTCGGTCTATCTTCATCAATAGATGGCCGCGGAATGTAACGAGGAGCGGGTAAATAGATCTGAAAAATAGCTTGCTTCTTGAGCCAGTCTCGGGCAACATCCTCCGAAACATTAGCTGCAGCAGCTAGCTTCTTAATGGCCGCCAAGCCTTTCCAGTAGCCCTGAGGGCTGTAGTAGATATCCTCCAGATCTTTCATTTTGGTAGCAGCGGTCAATCTCTAAAGCAACTTATCAGCAACAATACCAGTCGCTGCCAGCCCAAGAACGATAAAAGTGATCTCGCGGTCTTTCTGCGGCTCGGATGGCACATAGAAATCCGACAGTCGAGGTTCAGGCTCGAGGGGCTCGACACGTTTGCCAGAGATCAGGCTGTATTCCCGCATGGCCTGGTCGACATCCTGGAAAGAGTGAACGGCGTGGCCTTCGCGCTGTAGCTCATCGTTGAGCCAGTCCAGCCGCGCGGTTCTCTTTCTCATCCACTCAGCCTTGGCCGCCTGTAGCCGCTCGACAGCCTCATCGTGCCGCCTCATTTCTTCATGGGCGTCCGCATGCCCTAGCTTGGAAAAGAGGTAGTTGCCCCCCGTAAACTCGAGGGCATTGACAACAGCGCCCCCTATCATCATTGCGACAGAGGCCATAGCTAGCGGGGTTGATACTGTAAGGGTTTATGCAATATATCAGCGGGGATCAAGCCCTCTTTGATAAGCAAATCTCGGAGTGCTAAGGCGATGGACGTGTCTAAAACCATCATCCCAATGTCATACATATCAGCGTCTAGCTTGGGCAAGGTTGCCCCTTTGAAAATCACCTTGGTCAGTTTTGCGGTGCCTACCGTAAGCGCAGCCACCACAGCGCCGTGGTAAACGGCGTTAACAATAGCTTTCCCGTCAACGCCTGCCATTATTCCATATAAAATGGATTTCTATTCTTTAATATGTTAGTCTCCGGTCGCTTGGAGGGCGCAGGTGCTTTAGTCCGCCGCATTTTCTGCCTAATTACTCCGACGACAACGACAACGCCAGCCACTCCGATAATCCAGGGAGTCCAGCCACGGTAATCAACTGGCACCATTGGAAACAGCGGTGGTGGGGCCTGCTCATGCTTGGGGGCTAACTTTCGTTTCTTCTCACGAACAGCCTGCTGCAGAGCTAGAGACAGCCTCTCTGCTTCACGACTCTTTCGAGCAGCAGCTCCTCTCTTCCCAGCCGCAACTTTCCTGGGGTCCTTCGTCACTAGTTTCTCCGTCTCCTGTTGAGCAATTTCGGGGGTCTCCTCCTCCATCTTGTTCTTGCTTAGGACAGATATGTCCAAAATGGCAGTGCCTAAAAGTTGCTAGCGCGACAGTTGCAGGTGCTAAGCACATACCGAACTTATGGTAGAGTTCACATGTAACTGTGTTAAGCGCATGCCCTAGAAACGGGTCGGCCTCCAGGTCTGTCACCAAAGCTTGATTATCAGCAATGGGGAGGAACATACTTGCCACTTGTGCGTACATCTGTAGCATAGCCGTGCCTAGGGTCTTTGTTATTGCAGCTCCAAGCCTCGCCTCATGCCTCGCATATAGCTTCTCAATTTCTTGATCAGGCAAGGCCTCAACCTGTTCCACTGTAAGTTTGGAGTACTTACCTCCTATGTACTGCCCGGCACGTCCCCCAGCCGCAAGTGCTGCCAGCCTTTCACGATGCAACGCATGTCCGGACTGTGGTGTTGTGGCAGGCGGTGATGCATGTCCGGACTGTGGTGTTGTTGTAGGTGTTGCATCCGGAGCAGACTCTACCGGCTTTGCCTCTTCACGTAACAGCTAGTCGAGTATGGTGTCACAATCCATCACAGCGTTTGCAAATACCCAACGTCTAACTCTAATATAGGAATGCACAGCCCATCCAAGCACACAACATGTGCATATAAGTTGTAATACAACTAAGGCTGTTACGGAGTAACAAAGCACTGCTTCATACATGCTTAGCTGATGCTTAACATATGCTTAGCTGATGCTTAACATATGCTTAGCTGATGGTTAACATATGCTTAGCTGATGCTTAACATATGCTTAGTATCTAACAAACCTCACCAGCTTTGAGCACTTTATAAGAAAATGGGAACTTGGTCCTCAGTACCAGCTTTGAGAACTCATTAGCTTCGAGTTGCTTTCGCACCCCATCACTTTCCTCCCTAGAGTGGATGATGTAGTTCTCATCCAGGCAGTCTTCAAAGCTATCCTTATCCTTGGAATGGAAGAGCGCCACCCACTGTGTCTGCGCCCTGAGGCCTTTCGCAACGGCGTTGTACTTCTGGGTTTGAACCCACAGACTTTGCTGGGCATGTCGCCCGCTAAAAGCTAGATAAGTCAACATAGTCCGCTTCTGCGCAATAGCGTCCTCTGCGCTGCAGTCATCAATGATGTATAACGTCGGCGTCCCCTGAAACATTTTATAGAAGGCCTCTAGCCATTTGAGCAGCCGATCACCGGGGTCAAATATGAAGACCTCGGGATCTGACCACACCCACGGCCGGGCCCGGTATGTTTCATTGTATCGTACCGAAGGGCAAGCAATTACAATATGCTCGAAAACGCCCCTGTACGGACCTTCCAGGAGGTGGAGAATGAATTCTGTTTTACCACACGATGTGGGGCCCGTGATGATGGCCGAGTGTGGCTTAAGTGGGAACTCCATTAATAAACAGCACTAACGAATCTCCCGGTGTCGATGTTCAGCTGTCCGTCCATAACCAAATAAACGTAGCAGTACAGGGGCCCCGCCGGTTCGGCCTCTTTCGTGATCTGGAGAGTGATGCCCTCAGAGCCGTTCTCAACACGCCGGCCGCTGCCGTGAAGATGGTCATCGTCGGAGGTCCGGAAGTCCAGCCACAAGCAGAATTTTGTCGTCAAGTACTCGCCTAGACTGACATCGAACAATCCTAGCTCTTTGGCGACTGCGCTTGTCTTCTCAGGGTGCCTTTTGAGGCCACCAGCGAAGAATTTCCTCGCTTCGTCCCAGAGCTGGTGTGGTGCTAAGCCGTGCGCAAATAGTTGATTGGCTTGTCCTTCTATGATGACTTCAACTTTGGTGATCTGCGGGTTGTAAAACAACTCTGGTTGGTGAGCAAAATCCTTTTGGTTGACGGGATCTTCCCATAATAGGAGAATGCCTTTCAAAGACTTACAGGGTGTGTTCAGATTGATGTTCCATATCGAGTCCTCCTTTTTCTGAGGGATCCGTCTATGTCGTAGGACCCGCTCGTATAACACCACCATACGTCTCTCATACATGCTCCGAATTAGCCGGGCCAACGTGGGTTCAGTGACTACTTCGTACTCGAGACAGATGTTTTCTAGGGAGTATAAGGAGGTGCCGGCATCTTTACCAGTTGCGCGAATCACGCGGGAAGCGTCGTTAAAGGTCAACTCAATCTCCAGCCGATCACTAAGAGCAGATTGGTAGAAGGGCGCATTCGTTTCAAGCAGCTCAAAGTCTAGTGGTATGTAGTACCTGTTTTTGAAGGCCTTCGCGATGGCCACGTCTCTCGCATTGGAGGCGGGCAGAACAACAGCATCCGCTGCGCCAACACGCGCCTTGGTCACATTCATACCGGTGCTTGTATCGATGCCTTGATACACAGCGCTCGCCCGCTCCGATCGACTCTTCCAAAGATCCAGGTAGACGTTGTAGACATCACTGTCCACAAGAGAGAAGACTTCATTGCCAGAGAGCCTGACGGTCAGCTTTTGAACCAGCGCTCGGCCGAGGTTCTGGACCACGAACCGGTTGACATCAGGGGAGCTGAGGTCGACATTGAATGCCAGCCGCACTGACCCAGGCACGATAACATCGTATGCACCGAGATTGGGAAAACGAACTAGTAACTGCTGCTTCGGGCCGATCGTAGAAGGATTGTTGGTTACGATTATTGTTTGTCGCAATCCTTTCACACCGAGCGGCTCCCGGAGACGGCGGTAAGGGTTAAGCTTACGACCATATGCACTTGAAGACATGGCTAGTTGTTTATTGATGTTGCTTTGTAGCAATATCTAATATGGATAGAGTTGAGCTGACTGATTTTCGTGGTGAAGAGGGGAGGCCTGAAAAGGGCGAGGAAGAAGAGACAGGCTTCATCGACGACGATTTTGATGTCGATAATCCCCGCATTGTTAATACCGAGTGGCCAAAGGAGTCACAGAGGGGTCTACCCCCAAACTTACAAGTGGAGCTAGAAAACAGCGCCATTGATGACTATTTTAAAAGGGTGGAGACGATGTGGGGTATCAAACCTATAACTGGTATAGATTATACAAAAATTAGGTTGGGTCGCCGGAATACGCTCTATGTTGGGCACAACAGGATTACACAGTATGATAATGGAATGCCGTTAGCTTTGAATAGCCTTAAAGCGGGTACCAGAGAGGCATTGGGGTTTGTGGACAAAATACCGCCAAAAGCTGTCTCCATCCTCGTGCAGACTGATAGTGCTCTGGCACAGGAACAAGCAACTCTTAGAGGTGTGGATATTCAGGACGTCCCACAAATAGCTTCAAATGTTGGCAATATCTTAGAACGGGCTATGTCGAGTCCGGAAGTGCAGCGGGTTTTAGAAACCTCACACGTAGACCAGTACCTGGGGGAGAACTCCGGGGGCTCATGGCGCTTGACAAAGCGGTGACAACGATTAAAGGTAAACTCACAAACTATCTCGTTATTCTCGACCAGCAAGATAAAGAGATCGCCATACGGCGGCGGAAAATGTTGATAGCACCCAATGAGGAGAGTAGGGACTTTCAAGAGCAAAAGATTGCCGATATTGAAGAAGCTAAGAAGAGGCTTTTAATAGAAGTCGCTGAGTTACACGAAGACTTGCGCACCCAATTCAGCCAGATCCGTGAAACCATTCATCGGGTGGTCAATGAAGACACCACACTAGGCAAGAAGCTGCGGACTCTGTTCCGAGAGCAGGGCATCACCATAGCGAGCATTCTCACAGCGATCGGCCTCTTAATTTCCACTATCACCCTAGCCCTTACTGGTGGTGGTGGTGCACTCCCTACCCAACCGCCTGGCCCACCACCCACCCCACCGCCTGGCCCGCCACCTGTCCCACCACCTGGCCCGCCACCTGGCCCTGGGGCTAAGGAATGGATTCGGCAGAAACTGAAAGACCTAGCGAGCCTTCTAGCCAGGCTAGCTGGTAAGGCTGCGGAGGCACTCCCAGGAATCATAGGCGGCATTATCTCCTGGCTTCTTAACTTCTTGTGTAAGGGTGTGGGATGGCTGGCTGGAAATCTCTGGGCATTAGTGGTTGCACTCGGTGGCTTGCTGCTGCTGGCTATCAGAGAGCGGCTAATTGCGAAGTAAATGAACTAACCATAGGGCCACTAGACCGACTGCGACACCCCCAGCAATGAGTGCTATCTTTTCGTTTTGATGCTGCAACCCAGCTGCCTTATCAGCTATGCTAGTGGTCGGCTGCGCTGGCTGAGCATTGCTGGGCAGCTCTACCATTGGTGGCAGCTGTGCAATGCTGGACAGCTTAGGGTCTGGGGCATCAATGGCCGTATTCAGTCCACGCTGTAGGCCTCTCTCTGCGATGACGATCATGTTGTTATATCCAGCTATCTGGCCAATGCGGAGCAGCATGTCGCTGGGGGACATATGCAACCCCGTTCCAAAGACATAATTAACTTCTGAGCTCGCGTTTTGTAGCACATCCTGATATCTTTTGATGGCCGCCGCGAGATCGACGGGCGCAGAGATGGCGTCTTCTACTAATACTAGGAATTGCTTCTGGGCATCAAACGCCGTTCCAGTTCCCAGAATTCGTGTTCTAGTCTGAGCCTGGGCCCCTAGGATGGCCCACACATAGGAGTCAGCTTGACGATCATCTTGTGAGATGTAATCTATGTGTAGTACATCGTTTGTGGTCTTTTGTGTGAATGATATTCGCTTTTGGTTATATACACCACCTTGGCCGTCATTCAGGACGTGATAACCACTATTCGTCCAGTAAATGTATACACTCCCCAACCCGTTATTCCTCCCAAGCCGTCTCCAGTTATCATTCTGGGAAATCCCAAATTCTGCGCATATACACTGATAGGCTCTTACATCGTACGGGTTTTTCAAAGGCGGTCTAACCCTGGTCTTGTGGTAGAGCCACACGCATTTCTTTGAGGATTCGACGAATCTGGTAGTAGACATGGAATAAGAAGACGGCTCGCGTTAGTGGATCTGGGCCGGACAGATGCTCCTGCGCGGACACCCCACACCCCGCCGTGGCACACCATACAGCGAATTTGAGTTGGTTTTGCCAGAATTGCATCGGATTGCTGTACCAGGCTTGCACGATCTGGTCTGACTCCACGTATGGCAACCGGTATTTTTCAAACACATTGGGGAACTGTGTTGGAAAGGCTCCTTGGAGGTTGACCTGTATGTCCACCTTTGTGAGATCCTTTATTGGTGCAAACGGGTATACCCCACCCGCCGGGTATTTGGCGTCCTTATTGAACTCATAAGCAGTCATTATTATTAGCTGTGCTAATATGTTTTTCACACTTAGCAACGTTCAACACGGGGAACCCATCCCCCTCAACCCAGTCCTAGACAATCGCGATGGTGACCTAGAGGTGGCTATCGTGTAATTGTTGTTCTACCCTGCGTGGGTTAATATTTCCGAGAAGCTGAAAAACAATTGGTTCAAACTTGGTGACGATAGAAGTAAGCTGTTCAATGAGGTGTTTACATTCTATGCGTCGAAGTTTCCTAACCTTATCATATATAAGGAGTTGTACATTCATCTCGAGGGCCTATCATCATATGAAAACCGTCATAATTCGCTTCCCTCCACACTCCTCCGGGCTGTACCTGTTAAAAAAGAGGAATGTAATCAAGGAAGACATGAGCTTTTCTCTATGCCTCATTATAAAAAGCTGGAAACTGAAACTGTAGGAGGTATAAGACTTTCAGTCCGAGATGAAAAGGGTGACGACGTGCCACTGGCATATCTAAGCTGTGTACTCCACATCAGACATGGCTGCTCCTTTGGGAATTTACCGTCCTTATTGAACTCGTAAATTATCATTATCATTATTAGACGTGCTAAAATGTACATCACGTTAACCAACATTCAGCATGGGGAATCCATCCCCCTCAACCCGGTCATAGACAATCGCGATAGTGACCTTGAGGTAGCTATTGTGGAATTATTGTTCTATCCAGCGTGGGTTAATATTTCCCAAGAGCTGGCCAATAATACGTTCCAGGTGGGGGGTAAACAGATTGTTATCCCCGATGGGTACTACGACATATGTACCCTCAACAAGCAATTCTTTGAGCCTCGCAAGTTTTCTCTGACGCTGAACCCCGCAACTGGCCTTGTACATCCCGGTATGTACAATACCGATGTGTTAGAGGGGGGCCTAGCCCATACTCTTGGGCTTTTTAGGTGGGAAGAGGTTAATAACGCGTATGTCGGAAAAGAGTTTCCCAGACTCCTCTTATATAAGGAGTTGTACATTCATCTCGAGGGTCTATCATCATATGAGAACCGTCATAATTCGCTTCCCTCCACACTCCTCAGGGCTGTGCCTGTTAAAAATGTGGAATGTAATCAAGGGAGACACGAGGTTTTCTCTGTGCCTCGTTATAAGAAGTTGGAGACAGGAACTCTAAACAATATTAGACTTTCAGTCTGTGATGAACAAGGCAAAGCCGTGCCGCTGGCATATCTAAGTTGTGAACTCCACATAAAACATGGCTGATTCAGAAGGTCCAGGAAGGCATCGCCCAAGAGCATGCTCTACCCTAACCTTTGCTGATTTGGCCGACACTATTGAGTGGCGGGAGCCGGGTCATAACTACAAGATCTATGGCCTCCAGCTCACTCCCCAGGGGGTCTATGCTCGTGCTGCCATATACCATCCCGACGATGATGACTGGGATCTGCAGCTTGAGCTTCGCACGGGATATACTCACCTCGAGCCCAATGGGATACTTATTAGGTTAACCAACATGGGCAAGGTGTTTGTGAGTTATCAGGCCTGCAGGACAGTCACACGCCCCAACATGTCTCCTGTTGTGACCTACCAGTCATTTCTGAAAATGCAGTGCGCCAGGGCTCTCTTCTATGCCGTATCAGCGACTGAGGCTAAAGCCCAGGGGACTAAATATTGCCTGAAGGCCGTTACAGAGTGTAAAACCGACCTTGATATGTTAGGTAAGCCTCCTAAGGAGTCAACCATCTATCTCGAGTTAGCTATTGGGGCTGTGGCGCAGACTGAGTTTGCCCCAGTCCTTCCTGGGGTCTCTATTAAATGGAGTGCGTCATCACTCCCCAGGCATGTTGCTCTCGTCATTACTTCCGCGACCGACGGGACGTGGGCGGCCCGGGCAACAGAGACGGACATTATAGTAGAGCTCGGTGAGGTTGCGGTGGATGAAATCATTTTTAATACCGTTACTGCTTTTGTCCGGCTTTTGTTCACTACAGGGTCGATTAGCACCGTTCGCATTGAACATTTAATATCTCAGTTGAAGAAGTAGGTTTGACGCGAAAAGAATAATGTCGCTCTATCCGTCATTTGATACTAGTGACGTTGGTACCTATCGCATTCAAGAGCTTACCCGTCTTCGGAAGTCTCTGGAAGATAAAAGGGACAAACGGGCTGCACTGTATAAAAAATATCGGCGTGCCGTTAACGCATTAGACGCTGTGGACAGCGTGATGCTGGCGGCTAGCCTTGGTATGGGTGTCGGGGGTGTTGGGCTTCTTACCACCATTATCGCTGCCCCTGTAGTTGTCGGGCTCGAGATAGCTGCCCTAGCTTGTGGAATCATGTCCGCTGGGAGCAAGCTAGCGTCCCGCAAACTAACGTCGAAAGCTAAGAAACACGATGAAATTTGCACTCTGGCGACGGCTAAGCTTTCTAGTATAGCCGACCTTGTTTCAAAAGCTTTAGATGATGGGAGAATTACAGACGTGGAGTATAAAATAATTACAGCTGAAGAAAATAAATTTCACCAGTTGAAAAAAGATATTCGGAGCAAGGCTCCGGCAGATCTGGACGAAGAGACAAAAAAATCTCTCATTCTGAAAGGGAGAGACGCGGCACGGGCAGAGTTCGTAAAAGCTATAGGGTCGAAATAACCTGTATACGCGATCAGGAAAATCTGGGGCCACCCCCCTACTCCACTGAGTGATCCGCCACTGGATTTCAGTAATGCGCGGAAGGATATACTCCTCAGATAAACAATGTAAAATTCTGAGGTATGTATGAACATTTTTTCCATTCATTGCTTTTCCATTTTTTCTCATCCTATTGTCACATGTGAATGAAGAGATCTCCTGTTCTATATGTTGTATTTTGTTTGTTGATGAAGGCTAATCACCGCAACAACATGTATCAAGTTTATTGCGCATGCGGTGTAATTCTGTTTACTACTTTGTATGGAAGTAATGAATATGAAAGAGTACTAAGAGCGGTGGATTCCACTAATGCCCTCTACACAGAAGTAATACACTTAACATCTCTGTCAATGCGCTAACTGTGGGTGTGTAATGAGAATGAAATATGTTTCAGTTAGTGGTGCTGATTCAATCAAGTGCCATCTCCACAATGAAGGTTGGTTACACGAAGCTAACTAGCGCGTGCTCGGGAGAACAAAAATCACCGCGCGGGACGCATGGGATTTTTTTTTCACGAGAAAAAAAAAAATCACCGCGCGGCACGAATTCATAAAACCTCGTCACGCACAAACAAATTGATCACGTTTATTTTTTTCGGACACGCCACTTCCGGCGTGATCATTTTTACCGGAAGTGGTGTTGACTGACACACATATTTGATTGTCGTGCGTGCGTGCATGTGTGCGTGTGTGTATGTGTGTGTGCGTGCGTGTGTGCCCAATTATACACCTACTACACCTATTTATCGTTGGTATGGTGGGCGGTCCTCTGTTTCATATTGAGGACTGAGCTTCATCCCTTTATAGAGTAGCAGCTTGATGCCGGTCGTCTTTTCAAACTTGCGAAACATCTTATGAAGCGCGTCTAACGTGCAACGCTCACACATCTCATATGGTTTCCTAACACCCCTCTCACAGAATATGCACTCTTCTATCACCTCACCCCGCTTTGCCTGTTCATCGTGCCAAGAACAATAAAGGTCGATGGATGGCCGGCCGCAAAGAAGTTCTGTGTCGAGCTTCGGCCACTCACATCCATAGGTCTCCATCTGTATGTGCCCAATAAGTCAACCCCTAATTCGACGCGCTGCCCGGCGCCCCCTAATATTTCTGGGAGGGGGTCCTGGCTGTTGCAATTTGTGTTGGTGGTGCTCGGTGAGAGAGCGTACCCGCTCGCCGAGTGCTCCCGTTCGTATTCGCATAGCGGTGCCCATCTTGATATGGCTGGTTGGTACTACTCTAATTGTGTATCGCGGTATAGTAGCCCCCTATAACAAAATATAGTTGCCCGCCCTCGCTTTTGCCCTGCCGAAAATTACGCAATAGTTACAACTGTTCTTCGCGGTGCGCATCTTGGTATGTCTGTAGATGATACAGTCTAAATCGATGGCTCGGTCGCCCGACTCGTGTGTGCGCTCCGGGATACAGAGGGATACAGATACGGGGCGGTCGCGCCCCGGGGCCCTGGGGGGTGGGGCCCCCGGGGGTTGGGTCCCTAGGGGGCTTTCTTTTGGCGCTCCTCTACTACCTTTTTGGCCCCAAGCCTGGTGCGGGCTTGGTACACAAACAGGCGACCCGTGCGTGCGCTCCGGGATGGTCCGGCCGCCTGCGCGCCGGGGCGCCGCCCCGGGGGTTGGGTCCCTAGGGGGCCTTTCTTTTGGCGCCCCTCCTCTACCACCACCCTTTTGGCCCCAAAGCCCCACTAGCCATCTACTAGACAGACAGACAGATAGTCGGGAACGGAAGCTTATTTGACTACTTATATGAATTAAATGACATGCTCCCCACCAGGGACTGGGTGAAGCCGGGCCGGGTCAGACAGACAGAAAGATAGACAGACAGACAGTCAGGAACGGGAGAGCTTATATGACTACGTATATGAATTAAATGAGATGCTCCCCACCAGGGACTGGGTGAAGCCGGGCCGGGTCAGACAGAGAGACAGACAGATAGTCGGGAACGGGAGAGCTTATATGACTACTTATATGAATTAAATGAGATGCTCCCCACCAGGGACTGGGTGAAGCCGGGCCGGGTTAGCCAGACAGACAGACAAAGAAGCAGACAGACAGACTGAGAGATAGATAGATCCCCTCCAGGGCCTGGGCGAAGCCGGGCCGGGTCAGCTAGTTTATTTATATAATCACGTTTCATGAAAGAACCCCCATTGGAGACACCTCTGAACAATACCATTTAACTTCGCGCTGTTTGTGCCAAAACGAAAACCGCGAGACAATTTTTAAAAAAAAGCGGTGATGTGTCTTGCTGAAGCTGTAAATACTTTTAAAATAATGGTATTAATCCCGGAGCCGTAAATTATATACCGCATATAAACAAACATTGAAATCTGCTGTCCAATCTCCAGAACAAAAATTGTTTTGTTGGGTGGACATAATGATAAGGTTATATGCTAAATCTCATCATTTTCCCTCAGTTGGTTACTGAGATATTGAATTTTATATTGAGGCAAAAAAAAAAAAAAAAACACTATAGACACCCGACGTTCAAATTGAACAGCGTGGAAGCCGCCAAGACTATCAAGATGATGCAAGAAGACAATGTGTCTGCTAGCCGAAGCAACAACGCCAAAACTCGAGGAAACAATAAATGAAGCTACCACTTCTACACAAGATGAAGCCCCACCCGTAGCTCAACAGACGTCAGAGACTACAACTTTAACTGAAGCCAGCAGCAGCCGTGAAGTTTTCAACAGCACCAAGACGAAGCAGCCCAGTTTACCAAAGATTTCAACATCGGAGGATACTACAACAACTGAGTACTTCCCCGGCAAATTGGTGCTAAAACAGGCAAGCGTGGGAGAAGCCAAACTGTCGGCGCTACAAACAGATAAGATAAACAAGCTGCTGGAAAACGAGCTGGGAAGAAACAGCATCTACCAGCTAAGTGAGACACCTGAGGGAGTAGTGGTCTCCCTCAACAAAAGCCCAAAGATCACAGCACTTATGCAGAAAATCGCACAAGGAGAGAAGGCTGACATCAAGCTTCATCATGGCATCTTATTGGAGGCCACCCGACACAGCATGATGAAACGATGGGTCATTAAACGAGTCAAGACCCATCTCACCAACGACCAGATCAGGGAAATGCTGACTCAAGATCACCAGCGCTGAGAGGATCATCGGAAAGAACAACATCCCCTCCACAGTTGTCATAGTAACATCAGAGGACCGAGTGATCCCTCAATACATCAGATGGGACAAGAGAGACCTAGTTCCAGAGCACTACATACCGAGAGTGCTGCAGTGCTCTAAGTGCCAGAAGTTTTGGCACACCCGTGCAACCTGCAAGAGTGAGGTTGAGGTTTGCAGATATTGCTCTGGACCTCATCCATACAGTCAGTGCCAGCATGCAAAGATCGACAAGGACTTCAGGAATCCTAACACTAACAGAAAATGCGTCAACTGCATCGGCAACCACGGCGCCAGGTACCTCGGCTGCCCCTGCCACCAAGACAGCAAGGAAGCTATGAAGATAGCCATCAAAACTAACCTGCCCTATAAGAGGCTAGGAGGCAGTACGAGGCCATCAATCGACTCACAAAAAGCGACAAAGTGCAACTTGAAGGCCAACTGAAGGACCTGCGATCAAAGTTCAACAGCATGGAGGAAGAAAAAGACAAGACGCAAGAGACTCAGATAACAGCCGCTCCAGCGCATCCTGGACGAAACGAAGCAAGTTCAGCAGAAATTGAGCAGGATGTCGCTCGAATGGCTGCTATACAGGCTGAGACAAAAGAAAGGCTATCAAGCGAGGAGGAAGAAAAAGACAAGAAGCAAGAAACACAGATAACTGCCGTTCAGCGCATCCTGGACGAAAAGAAGCGAGTTCAGGAGAAGATAGAGCAGGATGTCGCTCGAATGACTGCTAATAAGGCTGAGACGGACGAACAGCTATTTTAAATACAAGATGTGAAAGAAAGGTCAGGAGAGATGTTAGATGAGATATTAGCACTTCCCAAGACCCAGACAGCCACATCCGAATCAAAAGATGCAAGAACACAGACAGAAGAAGAAGCAACAGAGGAAGGACGATATCGCTCACCATCAAGATCCGACTGGCGAACACCAAGAAGGTTCGAAGGCAACCAACGACGGGGAAATAGGAGGAACACCAGGAGAGACAACTGGTAAAGCTCCCTGAAGAAAACAGCCCCATAAGACGGGGTGGGACCACAATTACTCCAGGCCTCAACAAGTGCGCGACTCTGTCCAGACATGAAAAAACTCATCAAGAAAGTAACGAACGCAGTAAAACCATTATAAGCCGGGAAGCTGACAACAAGCAACCCAAAGTACGAAAGAGAAACTACAAGCTACACCATAAACATAGCCAAATCGAAAACTCGAAGGCTGAAACGGGGGTTCTCGTACCAAGAATTAGAATTGGAATTGGATGTCTAGGGTCTAATTTGCGATTTGGCAAAACATATCAAGGCGTAGGCGTTCATGGCTCTCCATAAATCTCGTCCTTCGGTGTTCTGCATCAACTCTGCTGATGATGTTCCTCCAAGCCACCGTTTCAATCCATCCAGCACCATTTCTCTTGGTCTGCCTCTGCCTCTCTTCCCCTCGATCTTTCCAGTTGTCACGATGTTTTCCAATGCTTCTCTTTTCATCACATATTTCACATAAACAAATAACGTTCATCACATATATCACATAAACAAATAAAGTTCGTTCGTTCGTTCGTTCGTTCACACGACCAAAGCAAGATGTTTGTCTCCTTCTTATTGTTGTATATATTGCTCTAGTTTCATTCATTAGCCTGTTTCAGGCAGTCGTTAGTCACTCTGGCAGTCCAAGGAATTCGCAACATTCGTCTCAGGAACCACATCTCTGTTGCTTCTAATTTCTTCTTAATTTGTTCATTTACATTCCAAGATTCACTGCCATACAGCAAAACTGGTTCTATATAGCATTTCAGCACTCTCTTTCTTACATTCAGTGATAGTGACTTACTGCATAAGATACTCTTCATTTTCTTAAATGCTGCTTTTGCTTGCCCCTTTCTGCTCTTAATCTCTGTTGTACGTCTTCCATCTGATGTCATAAATGCCCCTAGGTATCTCAAATTATCCACTTGGTTAAGAATTTTCCCTCATATTTCTATGTCACATTCTTTTATCACCATTTTCTTTGATATCACCATCGTCCATTGTTTTTGTTTTCTTGATATTCAAGGAGAGTCCTTTCTTTGCACTCTCTGTTATCACAATGTCTAACAATTGTTGTAGGTCTGTTGAGTTATCCGCCACTAATACTGTGCCATCTGCACAGCGTATATTATTTATATTATAACCTCCGATTAGTATTCCTGGCGTCTCTTTGATCTCTCTCATTATTACTTCGCTATATAAGGAGAAGAGATCCGGTGACAAGACACACCCCTGTTGTACTCCTAGCTTTATCTGTTCGTAACTTCCTTCTTTATTTCCCATTTTAATTGATGCTACTTGGTACCAGTAAATATTCTTTATTATTCTTAAATCTTTCCCATCAATGGTCATATCTTCCAACGTATAATAATAAATCACTCCCGAGTTACTTAGAGCATATTTCAAATATCATACTAACATGATTGTTATGCCTTGATTGATCACTACACTTAATAATTATGTTCAAGCATTCTGCGGAATTACAAGTTAACTAAAAGAAAAACTACTTAAATAAGTAAATTAGTAGGGGACATAAGCAATTAATATTGTTGCAAGGGAGATGACTTAACATTTAATAATATAAATAATTTACTATGCAACAATACTTTACAATTAACATCAACTTTCTATTCTGCACTACATGGTAATATAGAAATCTAATTGTGCAAGTAAAGTTTGTGAATAATGCCTACAATACTTTTAGACTATCTTAAATAACTTGCTTTTAATCTTTAAATACTTACATTTTGTAATCCACTTTTTGTTCCTTATTTATTTTATAAATGATATTTGTGTACTTTCTATGTAATGCACAGCCCATCGGATAATATTTCCCCCGATTTGGGGGAGAACATTTTTTTACTGGTCTCTTAAGGCCACAATCAATCAATGAAGTGTCGTCTCCGCAGAGAAGGTTGGCTGCAATGGATCTCCAACGCTGTCTCTCGCCTTGACTGTACATTCTGTCAGGCTGATGTTCGTCCATCTCTTGATGTTATCCTCCCACTTGTATCGTTGTCTACCTCTTGCTCGCTTGCCCTCAACCTTGCATTCCAGTATGGTTTTTATAAGAGTACCATGTCTTTGAACGTGGCCAAAATATTTCACTTGTCTCCTCTTTATTTCTGTCATCAGCTCTCCCTTCACTCCCAGTTTTTCTAGGACTCTGCATTTGATTGTTTTTGTTTCCAGGAATGGCTCTCGTTGCTTCAGAGGTCACAGATTGTGAGAATTGTATGGATATTTTGCCCTGGCCATGCGGGTGTACGGGGGAATGACCAGGCTGATAGGCTAGCAGGGAATGCACCTCTTGGTGTTATCTTGCCTATGGACAAGGGGGAGGTGGTCGTGCGCTTGTGGGACAGGCGGAGAAGGCGGAGGAACAGATTGAGAACCCATATGTGGAAAGAATGAAATTGCGGGTGATCGGCAGAGGTTTTGGAAGAATCTCAAAACTGAGAGGAACCTCGGGAAGGTTAACCCGGTCAACAAATGCCCGCAGAAGTCGGATGTGTCGGCCTAACGGCGCAAGAACGCAGCTCTGCTGCAAACAGGCACAACGCAATCACGTCCGAAAGGATGAACACAGCAGAAGAAGAAAAAAAAACTGAGAGGAAAGACCAGGAGAACTATTAATCTGATAGCGGTGGGAACGATTAGTAGTATGACTCTTCGCTGGCTGTTGAACAAGGGGACTGAGTTCTTAACCCAACTCAACTCATACCGTTGAAAGCATTTTTGGCCATTCCTATTCTATTTTTGATTTTCATTTCACTTCTGCCGTCATCTGTTATTATATGTCCAAGATAAGAGAAACTTGTTACTTGTTCTAGTATCTGCCCGTTTACTGTGATGTTCATTGATGACCTTTCCTTTTCACTACTAATTATCATAGTTTTTGTTCTTTGGATGTTAATATCCAAGCCACATTCTGCACTGTGCCTGTTTACTTCTTCCACTAGGTCTTGCAACTCTTGCTTACTTCCATTGATGTTGAGTCCAGGCATTTCAACTTGTTTAAAAATTCTTTCCGTGTATAGGTTGAAGAGGCTTGGGGACAGTACACATCCCTGCCGTACTCCTCTTTTTATCTCTATAGGCGACGAATAGTTATTACCGCATCTAATAGACGCCACTTGTTCCCAGTACAAGTTACTAATAAGTCTGATGTCCTTTCCGTCTACTCCTATATCTTGAAGGCACGTAATTATTCGTTCATGTTGTACTCTATCAAAAGCTTTCTTGTAGTCTATAAAACAAACAAATATATTTTAACATGTGCACTCCGGCCTACACATCTGATGGTCTAAACACTGCACACACGAAGGACAGCCAGCGGCGACCCTCGGGAGTCTCCGAAAAAATGTACTCGTGAAATGAAGGACGCGGCCCAGAATCGAACATACAACCTTCGGAGCCCGAGTCAGACGGCTTGACCATTTCACCACGGAGAATCCCGAGAGGGGTGCAATGTGTAATATTAGTAAAGACAGAGAATTTACAGAGGCATGGGGTAAATAATTTGTAAATTAACAGGAAAGTAGAAGGAATATATTTCTTACCTTATTTTTCATTTCCTTCTTGTTTCTTCAGCTGCTGGTTAATAAAGTGTACACAAGTATTCATGTGAGCTTTTTATATTGAGTTCGTGAAAGCTTCCAAATAGCTGTGAATTAATGAGCGTATGGAGTGACCAGAAATGATACCGCAATCTAGTCATCATGTTTCCATTTTTAAGGATCTGTTCAGCTGTCTGTGTAGTTTGTTCACACGTACACATGGGTGACAGACCCGCTTTGAGTCTTCGTAAAAGATTGACTACTCTGCTGTTTACCGTTCAGAGACGGAACATGATTACCTGTTTTGCAACATGAAAATAGTTGTCAGTGTCTCTGTAGTGGACTTTCTTCTTAACGACCAAGATGTTGGTCCTCTTTTCATTTAAGTTTATAGATTGATTCGTATGCACGGGTTTGTCCCTGTCAAGAGGTAACGTTGGTCTCTCTCCAAGATACGAGTTCAGGCTCTATAATGCAGCAACGTTCACCTCGAGATCTATGTGGCTCTGGGGTATTATGGTACAGGACAGCATAAATTGAGGCATGATGGTATAGGACAGCATAACTATCTGAACTCCAAAAAACGACTCAACGAATATGCTGGTGGAGTGAACTGCGATGTATTTTACCACAGCTGATATCGGATGACGGCTATGAGTGTGGGGCTGACTCAGACTTGAGTCATTCTCGCTCACCATTCACTCCCGCTCTTCAATCAGGCATCATCTCCCTAGACCAGTGAGAGTGTTGGGAACAGAGCCAGCCGCCTAGTATCCTAGTAATGCTAATCAACTATGCTTGTCTACCTTCAACCGAAGCTCACCATAATCGAGCTCCAACGGCCAATGTCGTCAGGCTGCCCGTAACTGGAACCATGCTTAACCTTTGGTGACTTACGAATTAGTAACGGCTTGAATCCCGTGACTGGTAGTGAAACACATCCTATAACTTCGTAAGCTGGAACACAACTCATGCTTGAGCCGTTACGGCGTTAGGTGACGTCGTACCATGACGTCTAAATTGCGTTCAATGTTGGTGTCACTATGTTCAACATTTGTGACACTGTGTCTTCTTCTTTGATGCGCTAACTCATCAATTGAATGTTGCATCACTGTCATTTGCCACATGACAGCTTTGCCCCCTCCACAATGAAAATGCTTGTTCAGCATTTTCCATGTTATCTTGACATGCAAGCAAATGATGTCTGCGACGTAAATTACATCCTATTGTGATAGACAACGAATTCACCGTCCTTGGAACTCAGTTTGTCAACGTGAACCAATCTAGATCGTGGGATATTGAACACCGGACTAACATACAAGTCCCGACCACCGCCACCTCTACATTCTATAATATATAGATCCTTGAGATGTTATCGCGTTAACATGCCCGACTACTTGTAACTAAACTAAGGCTCAAACACCGCCAGTTCATATACTAAGACCTGTTATCGCGTATATATGTTGACACCTTAAAACTACTAACGGTCTCTATAACCCCGAGTGCCGTCAGTTAAATAAAAACACCGTCCAATGTTGCATACCCAACGATCACATGATCCGTAGTCGACAACTGATCGTCCTTGACGTGAATACATATATCCACACAACTCCAAGTCGACCTGGTACACCATCATTTCTTTTCGCTACATCATGTCGATAGGGAAAACTATTCTCAATATAACTGTGTTATATATCTGTAATGTGTTGTTCATTTGTTATATGTATCTATATATCCTATAATGTGTAGTGTTTACTATATGTTTGTGTCTATTAATTTTCTTTCATTCCTTTCTCTTCCTTCATCCATCGTGAAAATGATATGTATGATGATCAATAGTTAACACAGCACATACTACTGACATTACGAACTACAACACATCAATGTCCCGATAATTAAAAACATAAATACCAACTAATTATATATAAATACAATATAACATTAAAAACAATAACCATTTTCATATCTAAATTTAAAATATAACTAACTAATTAATTATCACATATCTATCTATCACTGGAAATCTATAATCCATACACGGTCATTATACGTGTATATAACTATTGTTTCGAAGAATCAATCACAATACTAACGATACTACCACTCTGGCCTGTCCAAGACTGCAGCAATCTTAATTGTTCATGCCGCGTTCGCATTACATCTCTTTATCCCGTGACACTTTTTCACCTGTCTTTCTGCAATAATAATAATAACAAGTGACTAACTTATGTCTATACTTTCTTTCCAAAAAAAAATTGTGTGTGTGAGTGTGTGTGTGTGTGTGTGTGTGTGTGTGTGTGTGCGTGTGCGTGTGTGCGTGTGTGTATGTGTGTGCGTGTGTGCGTGCGTGCGTGCGTGCGTGCGTGCGTGTGTGTGTGTGTGTGTGTGTGTGTGTGTGTGTGTGTGTGTGTGTGTGTGTGTGTGTGTGTGTGTGTGTGTGTGTGTGTGTGTGTGTGTGTGTGTGTGTGTGTGTGGCAATTCAGACTTAGCCACAGTCATCCTACTGTAATGTTACACTAAAAAAAATCAGAAAACATAAATATATATATATACATAAAACTTTTATATTCTCTTTATTTTTATATTCTACTGAGTAGATCAGCTACATTATTTTGTGTCCCAGAAATTGCAATTTCAGTTTTGCTCGGCTTTACCGCAAGACCAAACATCCGAATGCGACAAAAAAATTAAAAATCTGTCTAGGAATGTACGATGATGTACTGTTTCAGTTTTATGGATGCTATATTTGTGATGTCCTTAAATAGTAAATGTAGAATGATGAAGGAGAGTTCTGAAGACCAACAAGAAGGTATAAGAATTCATCTAAATATACACGCGCTACAGGCGCGGTCATGTGTACAGAATCCTCCGCCATCAGTATCTAGAATCTGCTATTAGTTATTTGTTCTTGTCAGATACGATTGATAAAACTATATAAATTTCGCCATGCTCGCTATTACTAAGTCTATTTGAGCATAGGATTTAGATAAAGATAATCGCTCATACATACCCAAAAAAAATATATGATTGTTAATATGAACAAGACCATGAACACAGTAGACGACATAACATCTTATAAAAATCTTCATGATGACAATACGACCACAACATCGTTATAAGTTTTACGCAAGGTTAGCAAAATTCATTCAGCAGAAAATATAAACGAAATTCATTGAAATCATGCTTCACCGTATCAATACTGTAGTCGTGTGTCACTACCCATACACACGCCAACAATAGAGCTCCACTGCTGCATGATCTCCATGCTGTTATCAGTTTTAAACTACTATTAATAACCACACATTTCTACAACAAAATCCTGTTATGTGTCAATACCCATACCCACAACAGCAATTAGTTGTCTTTTCTATCATATGTTCAACAATTCGCACAAACAGACCTCCACCATACAACAATTACCCATGTCACATGCCAGAGGGCTGCCAAACACGATAAGAACATATTATAGGCAGCGACTTCGTCGCCACACGTTGTAATCCATACTTCATTTTGCGAACTTCACTTCGCCAGATGTTTACACCAGCTGTTAATTTTCTACTGGACAAATCCAGACCAATTCTAGTGCCAAACCTTTTTCACACTACACATGTTTATGTATCAAAATTATTATTTTTTTCTGAGACTATTTCTTCTGATGGTGTCCAATATGCATCTATATCACTCTGGATGAAGTGATGAAAAGAAGACATGTTGACACCATGTCTAACCTGCATTTACTAATACTTGTACCTAAGAAATGCAACTGAACTGTAGCAAGACTGTATCATGACCTACACCTATTAAAGTAGAAAGATAAGAAAAACTAAAGCATGAATCAACAATTAATTTCCTCGCAATGATTTGTCTACTGAGACATAAATAATGCAGACTCTGCAAAACAAAATATTTATAGAAAATAAAATATGCAATTCATTAAAGCTAACATTAAAAAAATAATCAGAAATGTTTTGTTTCTCCTACAAGGTATTTAACAACTTTCTGAATTCACCAATGATAGAGTAATTTTATACCGCTTGTGTGATTCATACACCTATCTCCCAGAGTACAAGACAAGATATAGTAATTTCCTATACTCTTGTGGAAGAATGTATACGACAGACAGTAAACAGGTACCATCCACCACAATACAATTATTTGATCTGAGAATGATCCGAGAACTGATCATCGAATGTGATTCCTGCAAAGGGATTTCAGATTCGCCATGCCGTGCCGTCAGGCGGACTGTTCGAATACGCTGTACAGTATCATCATCTATACATATAATATGGCTCAGTTTCCGGCGTAAACCATATTGCAACATCTTATTCAAACTCACTGTAGCCTTAGCTATACATTTTATTACTTTGTTTGATATGATAGATAGCATGCTACCTACCAAGAAAACCAACCAGAAGAAAGTATCGACCAAACCAAATGAAGTATCTGTTTTCATAAGCATATTCTTCGGTTCACAAGAAGGATCTGTCACTGATATAATATATGCCTGTGGTTGTCTATTTACCGGCGTGATGCCGTGTTGCAGCGTTATTGCTGCGGCTTGAACTGTCTTACTATCTTTAGGTTCTACTATAACTGGATGTGACATGTGTGTGTGTTTGAAACCAGACCATCATGAGGTAATTGATTCTCTTTATGTATTTGTGTGTTTGCTACAATATGCTTCCTTTCCCATTCTGTTATGTCTTCAGGCGAAACATCACATAATTCAGGGATATTTCCCAATAAAGACATCAACAAATGGGTCGGGCAGCACAGCCACCGTTATTTTTCCAGAAAAATATGGGCATTTTATATCAGCCCAAGCAACTGGAAACTTTTCTCTTCCACCTCCAAAAGTTCTACAGGTCACATGTTCTCCAGTATAGTCGGTTTCATTAATCAGCTTTGTATGTACCCCAACTATACTCGACCCGGAATCACGGACCAAATTACAGTTCTGTCCATTCACAATGGCCTGATGTACAACTAATGATCCATTGTTAATATGGACTGCATTTGCCTCCTGCACGGAGACCTGGTGACCACACGTCAAGTTGCCCTCTTTATGAAACATCTGGCAGGTATCACAAGTTGGGTCGATGGGAGAATATTCTACCTCCTACCGTATTTGCATGACTTAGTGTCATCGTCGAGTCACTGTCACTACTAGATGTTAGCATCCCTATGTTTGCTTCTTTATACAGTTGTCTTAACGGACAAGCTAAAAACATATGTCCAAAACTTTTACATTTAAAGCATTGTGTTTGTCTTTGATAGGTGTTAAATCTGTCTCTATTTCTAAGTGCTAATTTCTTTATGTAACTGTCAAACTGCGGATGTTTGTCACACATTTGATTTGAGCCGTGGGTGGAACCACAGTATTTGCAAGTTGTCCACACACCCTTTTTCTCGTGTTTAACATAAGGTTGATACTTTGGTTGTTGTTGTTTTTCCCTCCTTTGATATTGACCACCAAACTGTTGTTGTGTTTTGTATCCCTGCATCATTGATTTATGAGGGAATCTATCACATGCATTTGTCTCTACCAATGGGGAAAAACTATTATTAAATATGTCTTTGTGGGCGTCGAAGAAAGGCTCTCCTTTCTCATCCATCTGCTGTATACTCGAACATTTCTGTTCAATAAGAAAGGTAGACATAGACGGAGGAACCGCCGAGATCAGTTTGTCTCTAACAATCAAGTCACGTAGCTTCTTGTAGTCATCATTAACATTAGCTGATCGAGCCCATTTATCGAATGTCAATTGAGTTAAGAGGAGAAGTCAAGGAACGTCTGTCCTGCTTTAGGAATAAGATTTTTGAATGATGCACGAAGGCCAAATTCGTCCAAACAGAAATGAGATAGCAGTCTCTTTCGAATGTATGAGTAATCACTACGTAACTCATCTGGGATTAGTTCTACAACCTGTAAAGGTTCACCACTTAAGTGCCTATGTAGCAAAACTGCCCATTCGGTTTCTGCAACTCCATAGTGTCTCAAGATTAGCTCAAAATTAGTTAGCCATGCAGAGACGGAATCAGAGTTGGAATATGTCTTTATCACCCCATTATATTTCTTAATGGCATCTGTGGAATGTGCCTCCACTTTGTTCTTAGCGATCTGTTCATCTCTGTCCTTCTCGTACTGTTTCATTTTGAAGTTATTCTCCAATTCTTTTTCCTTCAGAAGCTTTTCTGTATTCAATTTCTCAAGATTAAAAGACATCTCTTTTTCCCTTAATTGTGCCTCTCTATCTAGTTTTTCCCTCACTGCAGCAATTTGTAATACCATCCTTTCTTTATCAGCGACCAATTGAGCTGCAATTCTGTCATTTTCTGCGGCTATCCTCTCTTTATCTGCTGCAATTTGAGCCGTAATTCTATCATTTTCCATAGCCATCTTTTCCCTCTCAAATAGTCTTTGTTTCTCCTGTTCATCTAGTCGATCCTTTTCCAACTGTCTTACCGCAAGCTCTTTCGTTCCTTTCGTGAGCTTGAAAATTTGCAAATTGTTTCTCCGACTACGCTATAAGATCTGTTCCTGTCAAACCTGCATCTTTCCCAATTGCAACAAAATCCTGCAACGATGTCATGTTGCTATGTTTTCACAATATTCAAAAATACTCACAAGAGATAAACGAAGAAACTAATTCACCCCCAAAGAGACAGCGCTTATAAGTATCACAATCGACAGATAAAGTATAATAAAGTATAAAGAAATAATTGATAAATTCTAACTAGATAAATTAATAATGAAAAATAACAAATACTTTTATAATAGACAAGACCTATAACTCAGCAGTTAAAGTATAGACAGAGTTAAAGTTCTTTAGGTTCAAGAATTTAGCAAAAAATTCCTATTATTATGTAAACAAATCAATAATGCACCGCGAATAAGAATTCACAGCACAAAATAGCACAAACTTGTGTATCGCGCCTATGACGTCATCACAGTTGCGATAATAAAGACAAAATAAATGCGTGCAAAATTACAGTATTTTGACTATAACTAATCAATTGACCAACCACACACAAATATAATACTCAGCTCAAGAATCAGCAAACATTTTCCAATAGTTTGATAGTAGACCAATCCAATCGATTTGATAGATGATTATGTTCGTAATAATGGTGTAGAAATAATCTTCAATAGTTGTCCAATCCAATCGATTTGATAAATGATTCTGTTCGATGTTACTCCGCGAGCACCAATCTGATGAGTTAATATGTAGAACGGTTTGCTTGGGCGTTAATCCATCAAGTTTCCGTATAGGTTTAAAATGTTGAGCAGTCGTAGGTTAAACAAATTACGAGAATAACACCCTAGGCACGATGCCTGTGATCAGCCTTAGAATGAGCCTGACTGATGTGAGTGTTATTTGCTACTCAATGTAGCTATCAGGTTGAGCAATATCTTGTAATGCTCTGTCGATATGCACCAGGATAACCACTGTGCGTTGATACAATTTCAGCGAGACGTTAATTATCTCGCAAACCTGAACAGCACTGGGAAAAAAAATCGATTTCAGTAGAACATATGTCACTGTGACGAAATGTTGTTGGTTTACGCGACACAATCATCCAGAGAAGGTGACATATTGAAGATCCGACAATCACTGACTTTGCAAATCTTGATATAAATCAGTTATCAATAATCTTCCGTATCAAGTGTGTCTCCTATGTATAGTGGCATCCATTTTGATCCAAAATGGTAATTGGTAGTTTTTTCAAATATAGTATAATTATACTTTAAATTTCGCTCCTAGAATGAGTATAATACCATGTGAGCAATGTCCCCTAATTTGACAACGTGTTTGCTCTCAAGTTTCTTGTTATGCCACAATATGTCAGTTTCCACCGCAATATTACTCTTCTGTTTGTATTCAATGCGTTTAGTGTGTGTGTGTGTGTGTGTGTGTGTGTGTGTGTGTGTGTGTGTGTGTGTGTGTGTGTGTGTGTGTGTGTGTGTGTGTGTGTGTGTGTGTGTGTGTGTGTGTGGGTCTGGGTGTGTGTGTGTGTGTGTTGTTGTTTTTTTTTCAATACAGTTGTTTGTCACCGATGAGGGCTTTCGGAATTGAAAATTCATCACTTTGGAATACAAACTGTTTCCATTGACATTATGCTGATGCTGTAATGTTTAGGGCCTGCAATTCGTCTGAATAGATGGAGCAAAATATCTCAGTAAGTGTGTACGTAGATTAAGGTCTGCGATTTGCTCAGACCTTAATCTGTGTCGGGAGATTCCAGTACGTTAGTAGTTATACACGTAGTTTTCGGTTATAATTTGCCGGAGCCTCCGGCAATTGACCTTGACCTCGGCTGATTTTCACTCCCCCTCGGTCATGTAGTTGGGTGGTGTAAGGGGTGATATCTAGGTTATATCGAAGGGTGATAATTCTAAGATTTTATGTTTCTAAGGGCAGATATCTATTGAGTGGGTGTATAAAAATTTTAATTAATTATTAAACAATAAAATAAAATAAATAAAAATAAATAACGACGGGGTGCGGGGTGGTGGCGAGGGGGTGGGCGCGTGGGGTGAGGTTTGGCGGTTCGTGTTTAAACACTATCATCACGGGGTTACAAATGAAAACCTTAAAATGTAAAGATGGTCGATATTATTGATTTTAGCTGGTATAGCTTAGTGAAATTCGTTGGTGAGGGGTGGGTAGCGGCTATTAGTGATTTGTAGAGTGTTGTAGTGGCCTATCCACTTTCATCACACAGGTTACAAATGAAAACCTTAAAAAGTAAAAATGGCCGATAATATTGATTGCAGCGGATATAGCTTAGTGAAATTCGTTGGTAAGGGGTGGGTAGTGGTTATTAGTGGTCTGTAGAGGGTCACCGTGGCGTTTTTACTATCATCATACGGGTTACAAATGAAAACCTTAAAAAGTAAAGATGGCCGATATTAATGATTTTAGCGGGTATAGCTTAGTGAAATTTATTGTTAAGGGGTGGGTAGCGGCTAGTAGTGATCCGTAGGGGGTCGTAGTGACCAATACACTGTCAACATACGGGTTACAAATGAAAACATTAAAAAGTAAAGATGGTCCATATTATTGATTGTCTCGGGTATGGCTTAGTGAAATTCGTTGGTAAGGGGTGGGTAGCGACTATTAGTGATCTGTATAGGGATGTATTGGCCTATACACTATCATCATACGGTTACAAATGAAAAACTTTAAAATGTAATGTTGGCCGGTATTATCAGTTGCTGTGGGTATGGCTTAGTGAAACTCGGTAATAAGGGATGGATACCAGTTATTAGTGATATATAGAGGGATCGTAATGGCCTATACACTATCATCATACGGTTACAAATGAAAACCTTAAAATGTAATGATGGCCAGTATTATTGGTTGTAATGGGTAGGGCTTAGTGAAACTCGATTGCTATTGATATGGCTTAGTGAAACTCGGTGATAAGCGGTGGATACCAGTTATTAGTGACCTATTGAGGGATGTAATGGCCTATACACTATCATCATACGGTTACAAATGAAAACATTAAAATGTAAAGATGGCCGGTAATATTGGTTGCTGTGGGTATGGCTTGGTGTCATTCGTTGATAAAGAGTGGGTAGAGGTTATTAGTGCTAGTTAGAGGGTCGTAGGGGTATATACAGTATTATCATATGGGTTATAAATGAAAATCTTAAAAAGTAAAGATGGTCGGTATTAGTGGTTGTAGTGGGTACGGGATAGTGTTATTCGTTGTCAGGGAGTGGATAGTGGTTATTAGTGATATGTAGAGGGTGAGTGGTATATACACTATTAGCATACGGGTACAAATGAAAACCTTTTAAAAGTACAGATGACCTGTATTATTGGTTGTAGTGGTATGGCTTAGGGAAATTAGATGTTAAGGGTGGGTGAGTGGATGCGTAGCTAGATAAGTGCTCGAACACTAACATCATACGATTTCAGATCGGTAAATCAAAATCTAATATCTCTCTCTCTCTCCCTTGTGTCTATACGGGTCTTTGTTTCGTTCCCCAGAAACCCATCTCCAAGACCAATATTTGTTCTCAAACTTGTCTGCTCAGTGCCAAACTTCACAGCCAGACAAAACTACAGCTTCTATGTACCACTTCAACATTCAAATAAGGAAATATGTTAACCAAAACTGGAAAAAATAGCGGTCATACTTATAAATATCTTGGCCAAACTTATGAAAAGTAGGAAACTTTGTTAACCAAATGTGAAAAAATATCGTCCAGAGAGAGAAATATTTAAACTAAACTTAAAATAGATCAGCCAAACTTATGGAAAATAGGAAAATTGTCAGCCAAATTGGCAAAAGTTAGGCCAAATACAGAAATATCTCACCCAAACTTATGAAAAGTAGGATAACTTTGTTAGCCAAAGTGGAAAAGCCTACGTACGTGAAGTAGGAAAATTCTGTTAGCCAAGTGTGAAAAATGTCGGCCAAATACAGAAATACCTCATCCAAACGTATAAAAAGTAGGAAAATTGTTAACCAAACGGGAAAGATATCGACCAACTAGGAAAATGTATTAGTCAAAGAGGAATAATATTGAACAAGTAACGAAATATATCGTTCAAACTTATGAAAAGTAGGAAGCTTTGTTAACCAAATGTGAAAAATATCACCCAAAGAGAGAAATATCTCGCCCCAACGTATAAAAAGTAGGAAAATTGTCGGCCAAATGGGAAAAAGTTAGGCCAAATACAGAAATATCTCACCCAAACTTATGAAAAGTAGGAAACTTTGTTAGCCAAAGTGAAAAAACCTAGGTCAAGTAAGAAAATTATGTTAGCCAAATGTGAAAAGTGTCGGCCAAATACAGAAATAGCTCAATCAAATGTATAAAACGTAGGAAAATTGTTAACCAAACGGGAAAGATATTGACCAACTAGGAAAATGTATTAGTCAAAAAAGAATAATATTGAACAAGTAACGAAATATATCGTTCAAACTTATGAAAAGTAGGAAGCCTTGTTAACCAAATGTGAAAAATACCACTCAAAGAGAGAAATATCTCGTCCAAACTTATAAAAAGTAGGAAAATTGTCGGCCAAATGGGAAACCGTTAGACCAAATACAGAAATATCTCACCCAAACATATGAAAAGTAGAAAACTTTGTTAGCCAAAGGGGGAAAACCAAGGTCAAGTAGGAAAATGTGTTACCCAAATGTGAAAAACGTCAGCCAAATACAGAAATATCACGTCCACACTTATGAAAACCGGGAATATTTGTTAGCCAAATAGGAAAAAAATATTGACCAAGTAGGAAAATATGTTAGCCAAATGGGGAAAAATATCACCCAAAGAAAGAAATATAGCGTCCAGACTTATAAACAGTAGGAAAATTTGTCAACCAAATGGTAAAATTATCAGCCAAAGAGAGAAATATCTAGTCCAGCCTTATAAAAAGAAGAAAAATGTGTCAACCAAATGGTAAAAATGTGAGATGTTATCACCGATGCCAGTCGAGGAAGACGTATCTGTACGTAACAGCTATCGGGTAACATACCTATACAGCGACGAGTGGCTAGCGCATGTTATCAGATTAAAATATTACAAACGAACACAACACTGCCCCGACTCAGCCTTAGGTAATGAATGTAACATGGCATGTCAGTGTCCACTATCATAACAAGCAACGTTATCACGTACCAAATTAGACATGTACACGTTCACTACCTCTCTGTGTGTCTGTACGGAACTACGGAACTCTACAACGTTCCCCAGAAACACATTACAAACGCTAATATATGTTTTACAACTTGTCTGCTCAGTCATACACTTTCAAATAAGAAAATATGTTAACCAAAATAGAAAAATATAGCAGTCAAACTTATAAATAGCTCAGCCATACATATGAAAATTAGGACTAACAAATTGGCTAACAAATTTTCTTACTTGGCTAAGATTTTTTCCCATTTCGATAACAAATTTTCCTACATTTTATAAGTTTGAATGAGCTATTTCTGTATTTGAGCGACGATTTCCCCTTTGGATAACAAATTTTCCTACTTTTTATAAGTGTGGACGCGTTTTTTCTTTACTTGGCTAACATTTTTCCCATTTGGGTAACAAATTTTCCTACTTTTTATAAGTTTAGTTTATATATTTCTCTCTTTGGCTGATATTTTTTTCACATATTGTTATCAAATTTTCCTACTTGGCCAATATTTTTCCTCTTTGACCCGCAATATTTCTATAATTTTACGAAATATTTCTGTATTTGGCCGACATTTTTTCACATTTGGCTAACATATTTTCCTACTTGACCTAAGTTTTTTCCCTTTGGCTAACAAAGTTTCCTACTTTTCATAAGTTTGGGTGAGATATTTCTGTATTTGGTCGACCTTGTTTTCCCATTTGGCTGACAATTCTCCTACTTTTTATAAGTTTGGACGAGATATTCCTCTTTTTGGCTGCTATTTTTTTCACATTTGGTTAACAAAGTTTGCTACTTTTCATGAGATTGAACGATGTATTTCGTTACTTATTCAATATGTTTCCTCTTTGACTAACACATTTTTCCTACTTTGTCAATATCTTTCACATTTTGGTTAGCAAAGTTTCCAACTTTTCATAAGTTTAGATTAGATATTTATGTATTTGGCCGACATTTTCACCTTTGGTTGGCATATTTGCCTCACTTTTTATAAGTTTGGACGAGATATTTATCTCTTTGGCTGATATTTTTTCACATTTGGTTAACAAGTTTTCCTACTTGGCCAATACTTTTCCTGTTTGGCTAACACATTTTCTTAGTATTCATAAGTGTGGATGAGATTTTTCTGTATTTGGCCGACATTTTTCATATTTTGGTAACAGATTTTCCTACTTGACTTTGATTTTCCCCCTCTGGCTAACACATTTTCCTTCTTGGTCAATATCTTTCCCAATTGGTTAACAATGTTTCCTAGTTTTTATATGTTTTGTTGAGCTATTTCTGTATTTGGCCGACCTTTTTGTACCATTTGGTTGACACATTTTCCTATCTTTTATAAGTGTGGACGAGATATTTTTCCCTTTGAATGAAAAATTTTCCTACTTGACCAATATTTTTTTCCTATTTGGCTAACAATTTTTCCTAGTTTTCATAAGTGTAAACGTGATATTTCTGTATTTGGCGACATTTTTCACATTTGGTTAACAGATTTTCCTACTTGAACTAGGTTTTTCCCCTCTGACTAATAAAGTTTCATACTTTTCATAAGTTTGGCTGAGATGTTTCTGTATTTTGGCCTAACATTTGGCTGACACTTTTTCCTACTTTTTTCATAACTTTGGCTGATCTATTTATAAGTGTAGTTGAAATATTTCTCTCTTTGGATGATATTTTTTTTCCACATTTGGTTAACAAATTTTCCTACTGTTCATAAGTTTGAACGATGTATTTCGTTACTTCTTCAACATTTTTCCTCTTTGACTAACATATTTTCTTACTTGGTCAATATATTTCCCGTTAGGTTAACAATTTTCCTACTTTTTATTCGTTTGGTCAAGATATTTCTGTATTTGGCCGACATTTTCCCCTTTGGTTGACACATTTTCCTGGTTTTTATAAGTCTGGACGAGATATTTTTCTCTTTGGCTGATATTTTTTTCACATTAGGCTAACAAATTTTCCTACTTGGCCAATATTTTTCCTATTTGGCTAACAAATTTTTCTAGTTTTCATAAGTGAGGATGAGCTATTTCTCTATTTGGCCGACCTTTTTCACATTTGGGTAACAGATTTTCCTACTTGACCTAGGTTTTTCCCCTTTGGCTAACAAAGTTTCCAACTTTTCATAAGTTTGGGTGAGATATTTCTGTATTTGGCCTAACTTTTTCCCCATTTGGCTGACAATGTTCCTACTTTTCATAAGTTTGGTGATCAATTTATAATTTTAGTTGAACTATTTCTCTCTTTGGACGATATTTTCTTCACATTTGGTTAACAATGTTTCCTAATTTTCATATGTATGGCTGAGCTATTTATAAGTTTGACTGCTATATTTTTCTATTTTGTTTAACATATTTTCTTATTTGAAAGTTGAAGTGGTACATAGAAGCTGTAGTTTTGTCCAGCTGTGAAGTGTAGGACTGAGCAGACAAGTTGTAAAACATATATTAGCGTTTGTAATGTGTTTTTGGGGAACGTTGTAGAGTTCCGTAGTTCCGTAGTTCCGTACAGACACACAGAGAGGTAGTGAACGTGTACATGTCTAATTTGGTACGTGATAACGTTGCTTGTTATGATAGTGGACACTGACATGCCATGTTACATTCATTACTTAAGGCTGAGTCGGGGCAGTGTTGTGTTCGTTTGTAATATTTTAATCTGATAACATGCGCTAGCCACTCGTCGCTGTATAGGTATGTTACCCGATAGCTGTTACGTACAGATACGTCTTCCTCGACTGGCATCGGTGATAACATCTCACATTTTTACCATTTGGTTGACACATTTTTCTTCTTTTTATAAGGCTGGACTAGATATTTCTCTCTTTGGCTGATAATTTTACCATTTGGTTGACAAATGTTCCTACTGTTTATAAGTCTGGACGCTATATTTCTTTCTTTGGGTGATATTTTTCCCCATTTGGCTAACATATTTTCCTACTTGGTCAATATTTTTTTTCCTATTTGGCTAACAAATATTCCCGGTTTTCATAAGAGTGGACGTGATATTTCTGTATTTGGCTGACGTTTTTCACATTTGGGTAACACATTTTCCTACTTGGCATTGGTTTTCCCCCTTTGGCTAACAAAGTTTTCTTGGAAATGGTTTTCTGGGGAACGAAACAAAGACCCGTATAGACACAAGGGGAGAGAGAGAGATATATATATTAGATTTTGATTTACCGATCTGAAATCGTATGATGTTAGTGTTCGAGCACTTATCTAGTTACGCATCCACTCACCCACCCCTTAACATCTAATTTCACTAAGCCATACCACTACAACCAATAATACAGGTCATCTGTACTTTTAAAAGGTTTTCATTTGTACCCGTATGCTAATAGTGTATATATCACTCATCCTCTACATATCACTAATAACCGCTATCCACCCCCTGACAACGAATAACACTATCCCGTACCCAATACAACCACTAATACCGACCATCTTTACTTTTTAAGATTTTCATTTATCACCCATATGATAATACTGTATATACCACTAAGACCCTCTAACTAGCACTAATAACCTCTACCCACTCTTTATCAACGAATGACACCAAGCCATACCCACAGCAACCAATATTACCGGCCATCTTTACATTTTAATGTTTTCATTTGTAACCGTGTGATGATAGTGTATAGGCCATTACATCCCTCAATAGGTCACTAATAACTGGTATCCACCGCTTATCACCGAGTTTCACTAAGCCATATCAACAGCAATCGAGTTTCACTAAGCCCTACCCATTACAACCAATAATACTGGCCATCATTACATTTTAAGGTTTTCATTTGTAACCGTGTGATGATAGTGTATAGGCCATTACGTCCCTCTATATATCACTAATAACTGGTATCCATCCCTTAATACCGAGTTTCACTAAGCCATACCCACAGCAATCGAGTTTCACTAAGCCATACCCACAGCAACTGATAATACCGGCCAACATTACATTTTAAAGTTTTTCATTTGTAACCGTATGATGATAGTGTATAGGCCAATACATCCCTATACAGATCACTAATAGTCGCTACCCACCCCTTACCAACGAATTTCACTAAGCCATACCCGAGACAATCAATAATATGGACCATCTTTACGTTTTAATGTTTTCATTTGTAACCCGTATGTTGACAGTGTATTGGTCACTACGACCCCCTACGGGTCACTACTAGCCGCTACCCAGCCCTTAACAATAAATTTCACCAAGCTATACCCGCTAAAATCTTTAATATCGGCCATCTTTACTTTTTACGGTTTTCATTTGTAAACCGTATGATGATAGTAAAAACGCCACGATGACCCTCTACAGACCACTAATAACCACTACCCACCCCCTACCAACGAATTTCACTAAGCTATATCCGCTGCAATCAATATTATCGGCCATTTTTACTTTTTAAGGTTTTCATTTTTAACCTGTGTGATGAAAGTGTATAGGCCACTACAACACTCTACAAATCACTAATAGCCGCTACCCACCCCTCACCAACGAATTTCACTAAGCTATACCAGCTAAAATCAATAATATCGACCATCTTTATATTTTAAGGTTTTCATTTGTAACCCCGTGATGATAGTGTTTAAACCCGAACCGCCTAGCCTCACCCCACGCGCCCACCCCCTCGCCACCACCCCGCACACCGTCGATATTTATTTTTATTTATTTTATTTTATTTTTTAATAATTAATTAAAAATTTTATACACCCACTCAATAGTTATCTGCCCTTAGAAACATAAAATCTTAGAATTATCGCCCATCGATATGACCTACATATCACCCCTTACACCACCCAACTACATGACCGAGGGGGAGTGAAAATCAGCCGAGGTCAATGACAATTGCCGGAGGCTCCGGCAAATTATAACCGACACCTACGTGTATAACTACTTACTTGATGATTGCTCTCAGTTGCATAAAATTCAATCCATCCTTTCTCCAATAGTCCTCTTCCTCTTTCAACACATGGTTCTCACATTTTTTCCAGTAACTTTTATCAATATTTAATAGCGCGGACTTGTTGATAGATAGACAGACAGACAGACAGACAGACAGACAGACAGACAGACAGACAGACAGACAGATAGATAGAAAGGTAGTTAGGTAAATAGAAAGGTAGGTGGGTGGGTTGATGGCTGGCTGGCTGACTAGGTAGGTAGGTAGGTAGGCAGATAGGTAGGTAGGTAGGTAGATAGATAGATAGATAGACAGACAGACAGACAGACAGACAGACAGACAGACAGACAGACAGACAGACAGATAGATAGATAGATATATAGATAGATAGATAGATAGATAGATAGATAGATAGATAGATAGATTGATTGATTGATTGATTGATTGATTGATTGATTGGTAGGTAGGTCGGTAGGTAGGAAGGTAGGTCGGTAGGTAGATAGCTAGGTAAGTACGTAGGTTGGTAGGTAGGTTAGTAGGTAGGTAGGTTGGTAGGTAGGTTGGTAGGTAGGTAGGTAGGTAGATAGATAGATAGACAGACAGACAGACAGACAGACAGACAGACAGACAGACAGACAGACAGACAGACAGATAGATAGATAGATATATAGATAGATAGATAGATAGATAGATAGATAGATAGATAGATAGATAGATAGATTGATTGATTGATTGATTGATTGATTGATTGATTGATTGGTAGGTAGGTCGGTAGGTAGGTCGGTAGGTAGATAGCTAGGTAAGTACGTAGGTTGGTAGGTAGGTTAGTAGGTAGGTAGGTTGGTAGGTAGGTTGGTAGGTAGGTAGGTAGGTAGGTAGGTAGATAGATAGATAGACAGACAGACAGACAGACAGACAGACAGACAGACAGACAGACAGACAGACAGACAGACAGACAGACAGACAGACAGATAGATAGATAGATAGATAGATAGATAGATAGATAGATAGATAGATTGATTGATTGATTGATTGATTGATTGATTGATTGGTAGGTAGGTCGGTAGGTAGGTCGGTAGGTAGCTAGCTAGGTAGGTACGTAGGTAGGTAGGTAGGTTAGTAGGTAGGTAGGTAGATAGATAGATAGATAGATAGATAGATAGATAGATAGATAGATAGATAGATAGATAGATAGATAGATAGATAGATAGATAGATAGATAGATAGATAGATAGATAGATAGATAGATAGATAGATAGATAGATAGATAGATAGATAGATAGATAGATAGATAGATAGATCCCCGCCAGGAGCTGGGCGAAGCCGGGCCGAGTCAGCTAGTTTATTTATATAATCACGTTTCATGAAAGAACCCCCATTGGAGACACCTCTGAACAATACCATTTAACTTCGCGCTGTTTTGCCAAAACGAAAACCGTGAGACAATAAAAAAAAAAGCGGGGATGTCTCTTGCTGAAGCTGTAAATACTTTTAAAATAATGGTATTAATCCCGGAGCCGTAAATTATATACCGCATATAAACAAACATTGAAATCAGCTGTCCAATCTCCAGAACAAAAATTTTTTGTTGGGTAGACATAAGCTAAATCTCATCATTTTCCCTCAGTTGGTTACTGAGATATTGAATTTTATATTGAGGCAAAAAAAAAAAAAAAACAATATAGACACCCGACGTTCATATTGAACAGCGTGGAAGCCGCCAAGACTATCAAGATGATGCAAGAAGACAACGTGTCTGCTAGCCGCTGCACAACGCCAAAACTCAAGGAAACAATAAAAGAAGCTACCACTTCTACACAAGATGAAGCCGCACCCGTAGCTCAACAGACGTCAGAGACTACAACTTTAACTGAAGCCAGCAGCAGCCGTGAAGTTTTCAACAGCACCAAGACGAAGCAGCCCAGTTTACCAAAGATCTCAACAACGGAGGAAACTACAACAACTGAGGACTTCACCGGCAAATTGGTGCTAAAACAGGCAAGCGTGGGAGAAGCCAAACTGTCGGCGCTACCAACAGATAAGATAATCAAGCTGCTGGAAAACGAGCTGGGAAGAAACAGCATCTACCAGTTAAGTGAGATACCTGAGGGAGTAGTGGTCTCCCTCAACAAAAACCCAAAGATCACAGCACTTATGCAGAAAATCGCACAAGGAGAGAAGGCTGACATCAAGCTTCATCATGGCATCTTATTGGAGGCCACCCGACACAGCATGGTGAAACGATGGATCCTTAAACGAGTCAAGACCCATCTCACCAACGACCAGATCAGGGAAAAGCTGACTCAAGATCACCAGCGCTGAGAGGATCATCGGAAAGAACAACATCCCCTCCACAGTTGTCATAGTAACATCAGAGGACCGAGTGATCCCTCAATACATCAGATGGGACAAGAGAGACCAAGTTCCAGAGCACTACATACCGAGAGTGCTGCAGTGCTCTAAGTTCCAGAAGTTTTGGCACACCCGTGCCACCTGCAAGAGTGAGGTTGAGGTTTGCAGATATTGCTCTGGACCTCATCCACACAGTCAGTGCCAGCATGCAAAGATCGACAAGGACTTCAGGAGGCCTAACACTAACAGAAAATGCGCCAACTGCCTCGGCAACCACGACGCCAGGGACCTAGGCTGCTCCTGCCACCAAGACAGCAAGGAAGCTATGAAGATCGCCATCAAAACTAACCTGCCCTATAAAGAGGCTAGGAGGCAGTACGAGGCCACCAATCGACTCACAAAAAGCGACAAAGCGCAACTTGAAGGCCAACTGAAGGACCTACGATCAAAGTTTAACAGCATGGAGGAAGAAAAAGACAAGACGCAAGAGACTCAGATAACAGGCCGCTTCAGCGCATCCTGGACGAAACGAAGCAAGCTTCAGCAGAAGATTGAGCAGGATGTCGCTCGAATGGCTGCTATACAGGCTGAGACAAAAGAAAGGCTATCAAGCAGGGAGAAAGAAAAAGACAATAAGCAAGAAACACAGATAACGGCCGTTCAGCGCTTCCTCGACGAAAAGAAGCGAGTTCAGGAGAAGATAGAGCAGGATGTCGCTCGAATGACTGCTATAAAGGCTGAGACGGACGAACAGCTATTTAAAATACAAGATGTGAAAGAAAGGACAGAGAGAATGTTAGATGAGATATTAGCACTGCTCAAGACCCAGACAGCCACATCCGAATCAGAAGATGCAAGAAACAGACAGAAGAAGAAGCAACAGAGGAAGGACGATATCGCTCACCATCAAGATCCGACTGGCGAACACCGAGAAGATTCGAAGGCAACCAACGACGGGGAAATAGGAGGAACACCAGGAGAGACAACTGGTAAAGCTCCCTGAAGAAAACAGCACCATAAGACGGGGTGGGACCACAATTACTCCAGGCCTCAACAAGTGCGCGACTCTGTCCAGACATGAAAAAACTCATCAAGAAAGTAACGAACGCAATCAACCCATCATAAGCCGGGAAGCTGACAACAAGCAACCCAAAGTACGAAAGAGAAACTACAAGCTACACCATAAACATAGCCAAACCGAAAACTCGAAGGCTGAAAAGGGGGTACTCGTACCAAAAATTAGAATTGGAATTGGATGTCTAGGGTCTAATTTGCGATTTGGCAAAACATATCAAGGCGTAGGCGTTCATGGCTTTCCATAAATCTCGGTCTTCGGTGTTCTGGATGAACTCTGCCGATGATATTCCTCCAAGCCACCGTTTCAATCCGTTAGTTCAGTTCAGTTATCAGTTATCAGTTGGGGTATCTTCGTTGCACTCCGAACATGTCCATAGGTGCTCAGATCCTCCCCCCAGCATATGCATCAGCGTCCGGTGGCTAATAGTACCAGTTCTGTGTTGGTTGACGAGGCACTTTATTTTCCCGATGTACCTCTCGCGTCTGGCTGTGCCGATTCTTACTCCCAGGTCTTTCATCCTGGACAGCGATGTGGAAACACTGACGTCAAAATCCTATGTTCTCGCCAAATCTTTAAGGACGTTAATAACATCGGCACGATCCATGGGCTGGCCATCTACAGGGGGTGCAGAGCCAGCCAGTTTGTCAGCTCGTTCATTTCCCTCGACTCCCGCATGTCCCGGGACGAAGATGAAGGTGGCTTTACGGACAACATACTTCCGCAGCGATTCAGTCCACTGTCTACGTACAGATCCAGCTTCGACCTTCTGAATCATGCTCATTGAATCACTTAGTACACACACGTTGGTATAATGCTGTGATTCCAGCCATATGAAAGCCTGTGTAACTGCCATCACCTCCATCGTCATGCTGCTCGTGGTCATAGAGTGGGCACCACTGGATTCTTGAACGGTTCGGCCCGCTGAACGGGCTGTAAACGCCCACGCACTTCTCTGCTGCTTTACAACAGATCCATCTGTATAGATGAGCACTTCGGGGCTATCTGAGTGTTCATAGATGAGCGCGTTAACCTCTGCATTGACAGCGGCAGGGTTCTGCTCTCTGCACCGTCTGTCGAGTGTGATAATGCAGGAGAAAGTGCACTTAAAGGCTGGAGGCACCGGCACCCATTCCTTGCCGGGGTTGATACTGGTAAGACTGCAGACCTGTCTGACGACATCTTCCGCCCGACCCATCCATGATTTGCCCCTGTTTAGCCTGTCACCCTTTTCTCTGAATATAGCGTCATGCAGAGGGTGCTGCTCATCTGCACTTATTTTTAAGTATGCACGAGCGCTCCAGATTTTGATTCTGTGTTCCATTGTCGGGAAGTCAAGGAGGTATCTCATTGCTACACAGCTGGTGTCTCTCGTGCAGCCCAAAATGATGCGCATGGCTTCGTTTTGTACCTTTTCGAGTCTTCCAATCTGTGTATGGCTGACAGTGAGGATGGCCAGGGCATACTCGATGCGTGAAAGTACAAGTCCTTGGAACAGAAGTATTAGCAGTCTTTGCTCGATATTGGCAGTCGCCATGACTCATTGCTGACAAACCTTTTCGAGCCTTCGTTATGACATAATCGACATGATCTCTATTTCAATCCATTCAGCACCATTTATCTTGGACTACCTCTGCCTATCTTGCCCTCGATCTTTCCAGTTGTCACGATGTTTTCAAATGTCTCTCTTTTCATCACACGGCCAAAGAAAGATGTTTGTTAGTCTCTTTGTTATTGTTCTATATATTGCTCTAGTTTCATTAGCCTGTTTCAGGCAGTCGTTGTTAGTCTGGCAGTCCAAGGAAATCGCAACATTCGTCTCAGGAACCACACCCCTGTTGCTTCTAATTTCTTCTTAATTTGTTCATTTACATTCCAAGATGCACTGCCATACAGCAAAAGTGGTTCTATATAGCATTTCAGCACTCTTTTTCTTACATTCAGGGATAGTGACTTACTGCATAAGATACTCTTCATGTTCTTAAATGCGGCGTTTGCTTGCCCTATTCTGCTCTTAATCTCTGTTGTACGTCTTCCATCTGATGTCATAAATGCCTCTAGGTATCTAAAATTATCCACTTGGTTAAGAATTTTCCCTCATATTTCTTTGTCACATTCTTTTATCACCATATTCTTTGATATCACCATCGTCCATTGATTTTGTTTTCTTGATATTCAAGGGGAGTTAGTTAGTTAGTTAGTTAGTTAGTTAGTTAGTTAGTTAGTTAGTTAGTTAGTTAGTTAGTTAGTTAGTTAGTTAGTTAGTTAGTTAGTTAGTCGCGGTTCCAACTTCACGGCATCGGGTCGTCCCCATATTGCTCCGTTCCTGTGCCAGTGAATATCACAAAATGCTCCTCACTGCCCCATGTGAACAATGGAATAGACAGGAGTGTCGGCAAGCCAAGAGCCCGCACAGGTACACTGTGCATAATGCCGCCGCCAGAATGCCAACACAAAAGTCCTCCACGAAAAATACAGTTCATCGTCGATGAAAACGGCAGTCACCAGAAAGACTTCATTGACCGGGGTTTTATCCCATATGGCTCGGTCTCTTTCTGCAGGGTGACCCACTGAAATCACCGCACAAAGCACGAACTCCGTGGCTACAGCGATGACTCCTAGGAGTCTCCTGAAAAATGCACTCGTGAACCGAAAAGGCAAACCAGTCAATCCAGCAACAGCCGGCCGTCATCGTTCCGAACATGCAGTTCACGCGAAAAACAACCGCGGACAGATTTTTTCACAGCATTCCGCGTGAAATTCACAGCTCATAGTGTCGCGCCACGCACTCGCACAGGGCGACAGAACCATAGCTTCCTTAGTCGCCTCTTACGACGTGCATGGCAGGCAACAGTGTTACTATTCTTTGCTCCCCCCGTATGGGCCCCGGCAACACATCTCTGTTGTACGTCTTCCATCTGATGTCATAAATGCCTCTAGGTATCTAAAATTATCCACTTGGTTAAGAATTTTCCTTCATATTTCTATGTCACATTCTTTTATCACCATATTCTTCGATATCACCATCGTCCATTGATTTTGTTTTCTTGATATTCAAGGGGAGTACTATAGAAGACATTGTGATAACAGAGAGTGCAAAGAAAGGAACCTTTCTTTGCACTCTCTGTTATCACAATGTCTAACAATTGTTGTAGGTCTGTTGAATTATCCGCCACTAATACTGTGCCATCTGCACAGCGTATATTATTTATATTATAACCTCCGATTAGCATTCCTGGCGTCTCTTTGATCTCTCTCATTATTACTTCGCTATATAGGGAGAAGAGACCCGGTGACAAGACACACCCCTGTTGTACTCCTAGCTTTATCTGTTCGTAACTTCCTTCTTTATTTCCCATTTTAATTGCTGCTACTTGGTTCCAGTAAATATTCTTTATTATTCTTAAATCTTTCCCATCAATATTGATATCTTCCAACGTATAATAATAAATCACTCAATTTATACAAATGCATTTCCCGAGTTGCTTAGAGCATATTTAAAATATCATACTAACATGATTGTAATGCCTTGATTGATCACTACACTTAATAATTATGTTCAAGCATTCTGCGGAATTACAAGTTAACTAAAAGAAAAACACTTAAATAAGCAAATAAGTAGGGGACATAAGCAATCAATATTGTTGCAAGGGAGATGACTTTACATTAAAAAATACAAATAATATACTAGCCAAAGTATCTAGAAATAACATGAAACTGCTCATTTTTACACACAGTAATAAAAGAATTCTCTGGGAATAAAAATTTTGAATAACAACTATACTACTTTTAGACTTCTTAAAGAACATGTTTTTAATCTTTACATACTTACATTTTGTAATTCACTTTTTAGTTGCTTATTCATTTTATAAACAATATTTGTGTACTTTCAATGTATCAATATGTTAATCTTTTCTGGTTCCCCGATTTGGGGAAGAACATTTTTTTACTGGTCTCTTAAGGCCACAATTAATCAATGAAGTGTCGTCTCCACAGAGGTTGGCTGAAATGGATCTCCAACGCTGTCTCTCGCCTTGACTGTACATTCTGTCTGGCTGATGTTCGTCCATCTCTTGATGTTAGCCGCCCACTTGTATCGTTGTCTACCTCTTGCTCGCTTGCCCTCAACCTTGCCTTCCAGTATGGTTTTTATAACAGTACCATGTCTTTGAACGTGGCCAAAATATTTCACTTGTCTCCTCTTTATTTCTTTCATCAGCTCTTCCTTCACTCCCAGTTTTTCTAGGACTCAGCATTTGATTGGTTTTGTTTCCAGGAATGGCTCTCGTTGCTTCAGAGGTCAAAGATTGTAAGAATTGTATGGATATTTTGCCCTGGCCATGCGGGTGTACGGGGGAATAACCAGGCTGATAGGCTAGCAGGGAATGCACCTCTTGGTGTTATCTTGCCTATGGACAAGGGGGAGGTGGTCGTGCGCTTGTGGGACCAGGCGGAGGAACAGATTGAGAACCCATATGTGGAAAGAATGAGATTGCGGGTGATCGGCAGAGGTTCTGGAAGAATCTCAAAACTGAGAGGAACCCCGGGAAGGTTAATCCGGTCAACAAATGCCTACAGAAGTCGGATGTGTCGGCCTAACGGCGCAAGAACGCAGCTCTGCTGCAAACAGGACAACGCAATCACGTCCGGAAAAAAACTCCGCATGAACGCAGCAGCAGAAGAAGAAGAAAACTGAGAGGAAAGACCAGGAGAACTATTAATCTGATAGCGGTGGGAACGATTAGTAGTATGACTCTTCGCTGGCTGTTGAACAAGGGGACTGAGCACATATGGGAATGTCCTGAGTGCAGTGATGTCGGTTCTTAACTCAACTCAACTCAACTCATACCGTTGAAAACATTTTTGGCCATTCCTATTCTATTTTTGATTTTCCTTTCACTTCTGCCTTCATCTGTTATTATATGTCCAAGATAAGAGAAACTTGTTACTTGTTCTATTATCTGCCCGTTTACTGTGATGTTCATTGATGACCTTTCCTTTTCACTACTAATTATCATAGTTTTTGTTCTTTGGATGTTAATATCTAAGCCACATTCTGCACTGTGCCTGTTTACTTCTTCCACTAGGTCTTGCAACTCTTGCTCACTTCCATTGATGCTGAGTCCAGGTATTTCAACTTGTTTAAAAATTCTTTCCGTGTATAGGTTGAAGAGACTTGGGGACAGTACACATCCCTGCCGTACTCCTCTTTTTATCTCTATAGGCGACGAATAGTTATTACCGCATCTAATAGACGCCACTTGTTCCCAGTACAAGTTACTAATAAGTCTGATGTCCTTTCCGTCTACTCCTATATCTTGAAGGCACGTAAATTAGTCGTTCATGTTGTACTCTATCAAAAGCTTTCTTTTAGTCTATAAAACAAACAAAATTATTTTAACGTGTGCACTCCGGCCTACACATCTGATGGTCCAAACACTGCACATACGAAGGACAGCCAGGCTGTTGGATAAACGCGCACGCTCTTAAACTTCCGGTGTGCTGATGCCGATGTAGTGGGTTCAACCTCTACACCTGTCAATTGGGTTAAAATGTTGACTTCTCGTCCTTGACTTGGAGACATAAATTTCAAATACCTCAGAAGTCGGAGTGGGTTCACCTGATGGCGAGGGACACTGGTAATAGGAAAAGCTAATCCACACACAAAAATTAGTCCCGTGCACTAGAAGTTGTAGCATCTGTATAGACTATGCTTGAGCTCACATACCAATTCACGTTCTTGCTACGGGACTCGTAGTGGCCAGATGCTGGCCTGCCGGTCTGACGGCCATGGGTTCAATTCTCATCGGGGCGGGACTGCATTTTTAAAATACAAACGTCATTAGACATTTGTGAAGATGAATTCTTTAACAAACAAATTATATACAATCATTAAACAAGCACTTAAAGAATCTTACTGCAGTTGATGTCTAGGCACATCAACACACAGTCGACTCGACGCGCTATCGAGAGCAAGTCGCCTAATCGGAAGCTGGCCGCGTGTTAGAAAATGGCACGTAGCAAGAAAATCTCCACTATAGTATGTCCCGCAAAGAGTGCCTTCATTCACGATCAATTATTTTGAAAACCGTCTGTTGCATCGTTATGAATTTTTTCCAGCCGTCTTATATTTACCCCCACCCAAGGAATATGTCTTTGATAGGTCCAAAAACAACTTAAATCATCGAAAACGGCGACATTTCTTTGATGTTTTGCTGAACAACTAGTGATTTCTCGCTAACAAATTTATGTTTACAGTAATGGAAGCCCCGTCAATTCAGATGACACACAAGGCGTATCCGGATTCGTATGGGAGTGGGTGCAATGAAAGAACTAGCTTAAAAGTCGAAAGGGTCGGCTGCATTGCACCGGGTTTTTATCCCATATGGCTCAGTTTCTTTCCGCAGCGCGGAAAGCGTCGCACAAAGCACGAACTCCGTAGCTCCAGCGGCGACCCTCGGGAGTCTCCTAAAAAATGTACTCGTGAAATGAAGGACGCGGCCCGGAATCGAACATACAACCTTCGGAGCCCGAGTCAGACGGCTTGACCATTTCACCACGGAGAATCCCGAGAGGGGAGCAATGTGTAACATTAGTAAAGACAGAGAATTTACAGAGGCATGGGGTAAATAATTTGTAAATTAACAGGAAAGTAGAAGGAATATATTTCTTACCTTATTTTTCATTTCCTTCTTGTTTCTTCAGCTGCTGGTTAATAAAGTGTACACAAGTATTCATGTTAGCTTTTTATATTGAGTTTGTGAAAGCTTCCAAATAGCTGTGCGTTAATGAGCGTATGGAGTGACCAGAAATGATACCGCAATTTAGTCATCATGTTTCCATTTTTAAGGATCTGTTCAGCTGTCTGTGTAATTTGTTCACACGTACACATGGGTGACAGACCCGCTTTGAGTCTTCGTGAAAGATTTTCTACTCTGCTGTTTACCGTTCAGAGACGGAACATGATTACCTGTTTTGCACTATGAAAATAGTTGTCAGTGTCTCTGTAGTGGGCTTTCTTCTTAACGACCAAGATGTTGGTCCTCTTTTCATTGAAGTTTATTGATTGATTCGTATGCACGTGTGTTGTCCCCTAATTTGACAACGTGTTTGCTCTCACGTTTCTTGTTATGCCACAATATGTCAGTTTCCACCCCAATATTACTCTTCTGGTGGTATTCTTCTTCTTCTTTCGTTCGCTTGAAATATGTCTATAACTGCAGTGCTGTCTCTTGCATGAATTGAACTGTCTTTTTCAGTTCACACAGCGGTCCATAGAGTTTATCCTCCACTGTCGTCTCTCTAGGCCAGAAGGCTTGCCTAGACATGTTATATTTTGGGCAGTCTTGGAGTATGTGCTCTGCTGTCTGCGACGCCAATCCACATGTACACATGGCTGTTTCACCAATCTTGAATTTTGTATACATGTTTTTGCGTAATCTATTGTGCCCTGTTCTGAGGCGCAAATAATGACTTGTTCTGGTCTATCCATATCGTGGTAGTCATCTTGAGCAGGTTTTGGTGGCTTTCTGACTGATTTGATCATTCTTTTCTTTTGGTGGTATGTTACAGGCACATCAGGCTGTTCTTCTTTGGCTCCTTCCTTAGCCAATTGATCAGCTCTGTCGTTCCCGGGTACTCCACAGTGGGATGGTATCCACCGTATGGTGACCTTATGCTGACTGCTAAGTTCAGAAAGTAGTGTCCTTAGTACTGGCAATTTACCAGACAGGAGCGCCTCGAGTACTGATTTTGCATCTGTCAATAGCACCACAGGTTGTGTACCATTGCTGGTATTTAGTAATTTCTCTGTTGCTATCTTGATTGCCTCAATTTCAGCATCGTAGTTATGGCAGTACTTTCCTGTCGGTACTTTAGCTGTGTCCCTGGTATTATTTGGGTATTCTATGTACACTCCCGCTCCTCCATTTCGAACAGCATTTTGTGCTGACCCATCTGTGTAGACTCGGATTCAGAGGTCCTGTGGGTATTCTTCATCAAGGAAGCTGAGAGTGGCTGTTCTGCGCTCCACACTAATCTGATCTTCCTTGTCAAATATTCCTCTCACTTTTGTCTGGATTTGTAATGATAGTCTATGCTCATCTTTCCATGGAGTTCGCTCTGGAATAGCTGTTAGGGGGATACCAACTGTGGGCAGATCGGTGGTTTCTCTGCAGAGTCGTGTCACAAAATAAAACCTTGCGTTTACCCAGTTGATTATTATAGAGGCTTTCTGATAAAACGGACTATCTGCCAGCGACAACTATTTTACTAAATAAAAAAACAAATCGAATGTTAAACCCCAGGACGGTAAATAGTTGCAGCAGCACGGGGTTACATAGGGTCGACAACAGGGGAACATTTGGAAGTGAGTGAGCTGAATCATACATCGCTTTGACAGGTTATAAACAAGTTGGATTGAGAGCGGAAGTACTCAGCTCGGAAGACAACAGTCCGTCTGTCAATTTATAGTTTCCGGAACATCAAAAAGATTGGCAGCTTGTTGGGGAAAACTGTTGTTGGGATCATACAGTAACTCGTTAGTTTGTTGGGGGAGTCAAAACAACTGATGACAACTTTGACAGTGACTAAGCCAGGGAAAATCGATCCTTGACAATGGATGATATGCCCAAATAACACCTGCAGGACATCAACCATGTCACGTGACCAATTTTTGGGGTTTGCCAGAAAACCATGATTGGAGAGGAGAGTTGAACGAAAACCTTGGATTTTAGAAGACGTGCTTCGGCACTGTGGTTCTGATGGGAAAATGTCTACCGTGTGCGAATTGAGTTAATTTAATTTTACACGTGCCTGTCATGGCAAGAGTGGATGTAATTGGATCTAACTACAGTGTTGCCTAAGGTAGAACCGATTATAATTAGTTCTAATTAATATAGGCTGTAGCCTTGTTAAAACTAAAGTGTGATGATTAGCACTGTTAGTGGAAAACTAGCTAGAGTAGGGAAGTGATACTTGGCTCTGTTAGTTGAAAATAGATTAGTGAAGTGTTGATAAGCTTTACTAGTTGAGAATTGAGTAATGAGGGATAATTGGGATCTTCCCGTAGGTGTCCCTGGTTGGGGGGGGGGGGGGATTCCGCATTCTGTTTGCTGATTTTTTTCTTGTCTTGGCCTGATGATAACCTATGTGGTCAGTTCATCTGTCCCTGACAGGTTCACAGTATTTTCTGAGCGAGGCCGATGGCCCACGATCATCTAATAGAGATCAGTGACGAGGAGGCTATCACCGGTTATATGATTTATGTTACAGGTTCCCTCTGGTTGGAATGAAGAACACGAAACCAAGAGAAAATCCGATCCCGGATAAAGTTTGGCGCAGGAATATTGGCCAGCAACTTTACAACAGAGATTATGCTAGAGGAAGATGATCAACATTGCTCAGTGGAGCTGAATGGTATATGTATCCTACAGGATAAATACCGAATGAGTTTAGGTCATACCAGTTTTAACACACCAGTCGTGATGGATATTCAGTTCACTTATGACTAGAACAAAAATAAAGGACTCTATTGGAGTATAGACAATAACTTTTTAATAGTGAGAACTAGAGAACATTTAGTAAGAGACAAAAAGTCCTGTTCATAGGACATTGTTCCAGGTTTGTTTCACCGCGCCGGAATTATGAAGCCGGAGTTTCTATAAACTATTAGGAACAGTTGTGTTAGGAACAATACTAGTATTTTCCACGGATTATATATTTACATGAGATTCAGATCTCATGGTCATCAGAGTTCCTGGAGGAGGACATGTCTGGAGAGAAAGACACGACTTCGGTGAGGTTCCTTGTGATGAGTCTTGTGATGTCATGTGATCCTTGCCATGATGTGTACACTATGATCCTGAACTTTGAGGGCTGACACATACATCTGTGTTATAATACACGACACACATTGTCTTCGCATACACGTCTCATATACGTTACACTTTTCTTTTAATAAATTAATCTTTTTTAATTTTTAGAAGCAAGAGTTGTTGAGTATATTGCGTTGGGGAATTATGAGAGGGGGCAAAGTACGACAGTGAGAGAGTGATAGGAAAAGGTGTCCACGGGCTGATGGAGTGTGTTGGACGGAAGCTGGTGGATTCTCCAGGATATTGATAAGAAAAAAAAATAATATTATAATGTGGGTGTTGACTCTCTTCACTCCAGGGACGACACTTTAAAGGACGACACGACAAGTCGTTTGGCCTGGTGGATAAAACTACTTCTTTTCAACCGCCCCATAGCTAGGTTTTCAAATCTGTTCTTCATAGGGTGGCCTGGCAAGTTGAGGAACTTTTCTGCTTGTATTAGCGTTTTCGTATCTCTGCACTCACTCAGTGCTTGTGTCCTCCCCATCTTCTCCATTTCCAGTATAGGGGTTGATCTCATCCCTCCTGTGGTGACTCTAAGTGCTTGATTTTGCACTTTGTCCAGCTCTTGTAGTGTGGTTTTTGCTGCCGAACACCATGCAGTTGACCCGTATTCCAGGTGTGGTCGTATGCTCTGTTGATAAACTTTGCTAAGTATTTTCCCACTGGCTCCCCATGTGGTTCCACTTAGCTTTCTCAGGATGGTTATTTTCCTTCTGGCTTTTGCTACTGCTTTGTTGATGTGCTTTCTCCATGTCAGCCTGCCATCAAATGTTACTCCAAGGTATGTTGGTTCTTTATCTTCTCGTAGGGGTGTTCCATTTATCTGGATGGTCCCTGCCTTTTGTTTTGGAGAGAGGGTAAATAGGGTGGTGCTGCACTTGTCAGTGTTTATGCTGACACACCATCTATTTGCCCATGCAACAAATGTATCTACAGCTCTTTGTAGTAATCTGGTGGCCACTGATGCATGTTCATTTGTGCTCCATAGAACCAGGTCATCGGCATACATTGAGGCTTTAATTCTTCTTCTTCTTCTTCGTTCATCCGGAGTTTTTTTTCGGACGTGATTGCGTTGTGCCTGTCCACAGCAGAGCTGCGTTCTTGCGCCGTTAGGCCGACACATCCGACTTCTGCGGGCATTTGTTGACCGGGTTAACCTTCAGGCTTTAATTCCATGCGGTAGATTAGCAATGAGATCATTGATGAAGATTAGAAAGAGTGTGGGGGACAATATTCCGCCCTGGGGAACTCCGTGACGCAGTAGTACTTTCTTGCTCTTTAGTCCGTATATCTGTACTCGGGCTCTTCTGTTGTGCAAGTATGCTTTCACCCATTTGTACATTCTTCCATTGACTTTGCAGTTTCTCAGTTTATTCATCAGACCTTCTTTCCAGACTTTGTCAAAGGCTTTCTTCAAATCTATCCATGCCGCAAGCACCAGCTTCTTCTCTTGGAATGCATCCTCAATTTCTTGAGAGAGGTAGGTTGTCTGATCTTCCGTAGAGTAGCACTGCCTAAAGCCAGCCTGCTGTGGCACAAGGATGTTTTTACTGTCAATGTACCACTGCAGTCTGTAATTGATGATGCGCTCCAGTGTTTTGCAGAGACAGCTGGTGAGGCTAATTGGTCTGTAGCTAGAGGCAATGGAACTATCTTTCCCTGATTTTAGGAGGGGTATCATGATTGCTTCTCTCCAGGCTTGTGGAACACTGCCTAAGGTCCAACTGTTATTGAAGATCTGCAACAGCTTTGCTTTGGCCTCTGTTCCTAGGTTCCTGATCATTTCATTGGAGATACCATCAGCTCCTGGTGACTTTCTCATTTTCAGTTTTGATATGGCTAGCTCCAGTTCGCTGATTGTGATGGGTGCCTCCAGAACCTCATGTACTATTTCCTTCTGTCCTGTATGTTGCCGTTTCTCTTGAATCTCTTGTTGTTTCTCTGGACTGATTTTGATATTGTTATCTTGTGCGAATGAGTCCGCAAAATGGTCAGCTGCTTGCTTTCTTGTTAAGATGTTTCCATCTTTATGTAGTGCAATTTTTTAGTTTCTCCCTGTGCCCTCATCGTTAAGTTGTTTTATTAGCTTCCACAATTTCCTTGTGTCTCTTTCAAAGTTCAGAGACTCTGTTTTTTCCTGCCAGCTTTTCCGTCTAGCCTGCAGCTTGGCCCTTTGAAATCTGGCTTTTGCATGCTGAAATTTATTGTGGTGCTCTTGGCTGGGTGTGGCCTCTGCTTGCTTTCTACATACTTCCACATCATTATGCAACTGTTCCAGTTCACTACTCCAGTAGGGTTTATATTGTTTACGGGCTCCTCTTGGTACTGTTTCTCGCGCTGCCTGTAGTATGCATTTCCCAAACTCTTCAACTACTTTATTTATATCTTTCTCAGTGTTCAGGTTTCTAACCAGTATGCTGGTGCGATGCTTGTACACTGCCCAGTCTGCTTTCTTGTAGTTCCACCTCGAGAGGGTGCTGCTTTCACTTACAAGCTCATTTTCTACAGTTAGAAAGACTGGTCGATGGTCACTGCCACCTAGTTGTTTCCCAACAATTCGTGTAATGTTCCACTCCAGGTCTGGTGAATGAAAAGCCAGGTCAGGTGTAGTTGTAGAGTGAAATGATCTCGAGTAGAAAGTATGTGGGTCAGACGGCTTGTTAACCAAGATGAATCTATTCTCATCCTGCCAGTCTTCCAGTCTCTCTCCTCTCTGGTCCATGTAATCATAGCCACAACTCTGCGAGTGGCTGTTGAAATCGCCGCACACAATCATTTTTTCTGTTAATGGTAGTGTGTCCAGTGCCTGTGGACGGTCACTTGGACAGTAGTAATTGATCAGATGTAGGTCTGTATAGCCTGTTTTAAGTTTAAGTGTCTGATACTCAGCCCCTTCCATATAGACTTCGATTTGGGAAGCAGTGATGTTATTTTTTACAAGGGTAAGTATCCCACCTTTTCGCCTGTCCTTTCGGTCAGATCGGTAACACTGGTAGCCTCTGATTTTGACGGCTATATTTTCGTTGAGGTGAGTTTCTTGCAAGCAACATATGCTTACTTTCTCTTTGTCCAGGATGTTTTCTAATTCTACTTTTTTGTTGCTGACTCCCTCCGCATTCCAGTGCATTATTTTAAGTCTTAGTTTAGTATGGCCAGCTGTTCTATTCTCATGTCCCCTGGCTCCACAGGACATCTGAGAAGGACCTCCAGTAGTTGGGGTTGGACCCTTTCGAGACATAGGGCCCGGCACTGCACCTGCCTGGGGGTCCAAAGCAGGGCGAGCACCATAACGTTTAGCAGCAGTCGACATATTCCATTTTGCGTAATTGCGTGGCATCCTGATTTCTGTGGTGCGCCTCCTGGCTGGTTGCCTCCGTCTTCAGCACCTTTCCTTTGCTAGAGCAGACTGTGGTCTCACTCGAGTTTAGATGTGTACACACGCACACACGTGTCTGCACATGCATGTATGTGTATACACATCTAGAGCACACTGGTTATTTTCCGGCGCCAGATACTCGCCGTCGCCCCTTCTCCTGTTAGTTAAAACAGTTCCGCCACGTGAAGGCCAGGAGTTGGACTTTTGCTGCAGAGGTTATGTATTCACGAGCCATTGGGGTATTTAAGCAATGTTGGGCGCTCAATCCAACACTGCGCCCCGGCTACATACAGCAATTTGGAACTGCTGTGGATTTTAAATACGTCCTTGGTTGTTTGTATCGTGAACTGCATGTTGGTATTCAATGCGTTTAGTGTGTGTGTGTGTGTGTGTGTGTGTGTGTGTGTGTGTGTGTGTGTGTGTGTGTGTGTGTGTGTGTGTGTGTTTCAATACAGTTGTTTGTCACCGCTGAGGGCTTGCGGAATTGAAAATTCATCACTATGGAATACAAACTGTTGCCATTGACATTATGCTGATGCTGTAATGTTTAGGGCCTGCAATTCGTCTGAATAGTTGGAGCAAAATATCTCAGTAAGTGTGTACGTAGATTAAGGTCTGCGATCTGCTCAGACCTTAATCTGTGTCACACGATTCCAGTACGTTGATGGTTGCTCTCAGTTGCATAAAATTCAATCCATCCTTTCTCCAATAGTCCTCTTCCTCTTTCAACACATGGTCCCCACATTTTTTCCAGTAACTTTTATCAATATTTAATAGCGCGGACTGGTTGATAGACAGACAGACAGACAGACAGATAGAAAGGTAGTTAGGTAGGTAGAAAGGTAGGTAGGTAGATAGATAGATAGATAGATAGATAGATAGATAGATAGATAGATAGATAGATAGATAGATAGATAGATAGATAGATAGATAGATAGATAGATAGATAGATAGATAGATAGATAGATAGATAGATAGATAGATAGCCGAGGGGAAAAGACAAAGGGAAACAATCATAAAGTCATGACTTTTCCTTTGCTACGGTGCTAAGTGGTAGACAGTAGTTCTGACTTCGTTACGGCCAAAGAAGAAAAGTTGTAAAAGAGAGAGAGAACCTCACACCGCCTTCAACTGACATAAAAAGATTATAGTAATTAGATAAGAAGATGTACGAGATCTCGGGCAGGGGCCTCAACTCTGGACAATAACTGTCATGTTTGAGACCCAGACATTGGATTAAGGTGTTAGATTGTGATAGAAATAGTGGTTGCAAAAACTAAAAGAGACTAAACAAACAAATCAAGGACAAATAAACAAGCTCTTTATTTATTTCTTCTAACAGCACATTATGGGTAGCGGGGTAGGGGTACCCCCTATCAAAGGAGAAGTAAGGCGCCTCCTTCCCTCCGCTAGCCTACGGGACACCCTTGGGCAAGGTGGAGTACCCGTTTAGCCCCCCGATCAGGGTTACTTGAAGCCATGGGTGCAGGTGGTGGATGAAGATGGAGAGCAGCCACCAGATAGTTGTAGGTTATGGTCTCCACCTTCACGACGGTAGGCAGAGGATCTCTATTTTGAGGAGACAATGGCTACGGTCACTGACCAGTATGGTCACTGCTAGGAAGGAAAGCAATGGCAAACTACCTTCTTTACAGATGCCAAGAAAATCATGTTGTACAAAGAAATACAAGATAATTTTAACATAGAAGTAAAGAACAAATTTGATATATTGTCTGATCTAGAGATCCTGTTTCAAGATGTAGATGATCAATGGGAAACGATGAAGAATTCAATCAGTTGCGCAGCAGAAAAAAACTATTCCAAAAGTAAAGAAAGTGGGCCGTAAGACATGGATGACTGAAGAAATTTTACAACTAATGGAAACAAGAAGACAGAACAAAAATAATCCTGCCAAATATGAAGAAATTCACAGAAAAGTGAGAACCTTATGTAAGGAGGCAAAAGAAACATGGCTTGAGAAAAATTGCAGAGAAATTGAAAAACAACACAACAGTAACAATGTGAAACTAATGCACAAAAGAATTCAGGAGCTTACTAATCAAAGAACACGTACCTCAGCAGGCTGCCTAAAGACAAAAGATGGAAGAGTCATAATAGAAAAAGATCAGATCTTACATGAATGGTCAGATTATGTGAAAAACCTTTATGACGATAACAGAGACGAACAGTATGATGTCCAAAATAATAATGAAGGACCAGCAATTTTAAAGATGGAGGTTCAGAATGCGCTTAACCATATGAAATCTGGCAAGACCCCCGGTTCAGACAGCGTCACAACAGAAATGATTAATGCTTTAGAAGAATATGGAATAGATAAAGTTACCAGTCTGCTTAATACAATATATGATGCTGGAAATATACCTCAGGAGTTATCTAACTCTGTATTTATTGCAATCCCTAAAGAAATCAGGAGCCTTGGAATGTGATCAACATCGAACAATTAGTATAATGAGTCACATCACGAAGATTTTGCTAAGAATTATCATGCAAAGAGTTAGGAGGAAAATACAACCTGAAATAGGAGAAGAACAATGTGGGTTTGTGGAAGGCAAGGGTACAGTAAATGCTGTGTATATACTGAGAAACATAATCCGAACGTTCTATAGAAGTAAACAAAGATCTACACCTTTGCTTTATTGACTACACAAAGGCTTCTGATAAAGTGAGACATGTCAACATGATAAGGATGCTTGAAGATCTACAAATTGATGGAAAAGATCTTGTAAAAAACATATATTAGAAACAACAAGCAGCCATAAGAGTTGATAATGGAGTAAGCCAATATCAGCCTATTAAAAGGGTGTGTGAGACAGGGATGTGTAATGTCTCCAGATCTGTTTTCCCTGTACAGTGAAAGTATTTTCAGAAATATTGAAGATATGGAAGGAATCAACATTGGGGGACAATGCATCAATAACATTAGATATGCAGATGACACAGTCTTGATTGCAGACAATGAACAGGACCTGCAAAATTTAGTAGATGCGATTGTTACACACAGTGAACAACTAGGGTTAGAATTAAATTGTAAAAAGACACAGATTATGGTCGTCACTAGGAAGGACGAAATACCACAATGTAATATACAAGTAAATGGGAATATTCTTCAACAAGTGAGCAGGTACAATTATCTCGGAACAGTAATAACATCTGATGGGAGATGCCTTGAAGAGATTAGAACAAGAATCGCCATGGCAAAAGTAGCCTTTAGCAAGATGAAAAACATATTGACCAATAAAAAGATGTCAATTGAAACGAGAAAAAGAGTGTTGAGATGCTACATTGAACCTGTACTTTTATATGGATGTGAAGCGTGGACAATGAGCAGTCAGGCTGAAAAACATCTGATGGCTATAGAGATGTGGTTTCTGAGGAAAATGCAAAGAATACCATGGACAGCCAGAAAGACCAATGAACAAGTCCTTCAAGAAACAAATGAAGATCGTAAATTGATTAGAGAAATTAGACGTAGACAGTCAAAATTTTTTGGGCATGTTATGAGAAGAAATGGATTGGAGAATTTGGTGACAACTGGTAAGATCGAGGGGAACAGACCAAGGGGAAGACCTAGAAGCAAGTACCTGGATGGCTTGGCCTTGTGGCATTGTCGAGACAGAAACACGGAGCTGATCCACGACTCTGGTGATCGAGTGAGATGGCAGAACATGACCGCCCACGCTTACCGACATGGCACATGATGGATGGAACAGCACATTGCGTGTCAATAACAGATACAATAGACAACTGTATATATCAAATAACCAAAGTGGGTAACCCCTAACCAATCAGTAGCACTTAAGACAACAGGGTACACCAAGTACCACAACACAGGTGTTCCAAACAATAGCTAGTTAGACTGACACAATAAAGAACTTTGACACAAGCAACACTGCACAGACAATAAGGCACTACAAAAACATAAGTTACACAACATAAACCCCAAGACGCGACATAAACAAGAGTTGTGACAAAATTTACTATCCCACCAAGAACCCAGGCCTGCTGACACTAATTAGTTAGCTGCTCCTGTAACAATGGAAAACACAATCTATGACTATCATTGTAAAGAAATCATTTTAAACATATGAAGCAATGAGCACATACATATAGCATAGGAATTAACCCATAGATCATAACTGCCCCACATCTAATTATCCATTTTGCTATTCTGAGGTAACCCTTGATTCTGTCATGGTCATTCTTTGCTACCTCCTTCTTCAAGATGACTGCATCTCTAATTGTTAAATAAAATAATCAATGTTGCATCATCAGATCACCCACTTTGTCTCCTCCAGTTGTGCCACTGCTGTCATGAGATTATACTTGATATTGCTAGGACGAAGCACCTTCTAATGCAACAATCTCAATCTGCTCCACCTTCCCCTACAGCTCAACATTCACTTACCCCAGACATCACAAGCAAATGCAACAGCTCAACACTGATTTGGCTAACAAACATCAGACACTGCAAGCAATCACAACATCTCAACACTGATTCAGTTAACACACACCAGACTGACATCTTTGTGCTGACAAATTGGGTTACCTTCCCTACCTACCAAAATAACTACATTTACCAAGGAACCCATAATCAGTTCCCTGTCCACACCTTACAGAATATTTTATGCATTAATTTGTACCAAGTCACCGGTAACACATGACAACACAGTATTTCCTATAGACCACAAGTTCATGGAACACTATCAATGTTCAACCCAAGATATCGCCACAACTAAACACTACCTACTGTCAAAGATCTAAGGATGAGTTTAGAGAGTTAAATAGATAAGTAATAGAGCTAAGACAGAGTTTATTACAGGACACCAGACAGGAGAGACACCATCGCTATAAATAGCGCCACAACGGGACACACTTGTGTCAACCAAGGGAGCATCGAATGCAACTGAGCGAGGGTTTCCCAAAACACTGGGAAACTCACCGCCTCGACGAGTAAACGTGGAGTACAGAGTACTCGAGTGAAACTGACCAGCGTGCGGGAACACCACGCACGCCAGACTCGTTAGAGCACGGAGGACCCAACGTCCGTGTTCAAACACGGAACGAGAAGCGTGGCTCAGACTGGACTGAGACGACTGGAGAGTAGACGTGTTCCTTAAGAATACTATAAGTTTCTAGACATTAGTGATTGCTAGGCTTAGATATCATTCAGTGATTAATAGTATCATCATCACCTCTTCATTGCATCTATATAACGTACCATGTTGTTTATTGTCAAGAAGTATTCCGCTCGCGGGAGCTTATTTATAATCAGCTTTAAATAAATTGTACCCTTTTGCAAATGACACGAGTTGTTATTTCGTGTAGTGCAAAAGTAGGGGAGTCCTGAAATACCCTGACGCAAGCAAGTTGCTGACAGGCAGGCCCCAATTGGTGTCAGAAGTCTCTGAACCAACGTCAACAGCACTATTCGACATTATTTCTCTGTGAAAATTAACGTGAAATATTTTTCTGTGAAAATTAACGTGAATTATTTCTGTGCTAAAATTAACGTGAATTGTTTCAACAATGTCAGATATAATTTTGTGTATGATTCAACGGTAGTGATTAACATCAGTACTACTTAACATTTATTATGTTACCATTTGTGGAGCTTGAACCACAATGAAGAAAGTTTAATTTGCGAGTTGTGTTATTCTAACGAAAGTAATGAAAATGTATACAAATATGAATTTAAATTATCAAGCAAACCATCGTGTACATTTCATTTTGTGTGATACAGCCATTAATGTCACCATTCATCACATTCAGTAGAATATATATTAGCTACTGAACGGAAACTTTAGAAAGTAGTTAGACCAAGCAAGGAAGAAAGTGAAGACAAGACGACATTGACTTTCATACGACGAATCATCTCACGAATCACGACGATCATTGATACTATCATAACATTCACTCATTAACATCATTCATCATTATCTAGATCACATTTATGATTCATCAGCCGCATGAACATGAAACATTTATTTATAGTATATGCCTGTTTCTAAAGTATTGATGCTCTACTAAACAGAAGCATCCGGTCTGTTATCAAGTCGATCATTTTTGTGTGTCCGAAAGACAGCGGTGGAACATCCCAAGGGCCGTATTTTCCGAGGAATTAGATGAGTATATTTTCGAAATATTTTGATGTACAGTATGTTAACCTTGCATCTTTATTTCAGTGAGAATGTGAATAACTAACACATAACTACAAACCATTGTGTAAACTTAAATTGATATCATTGTAAAGTAACAGAAAGCCACAAAAATTGTATCATTAAGTGAATGTATCCAGGCGGGCAAAGAAATGGGCCATACTGGAGAGAAATTAGAGAAATGGGCGGATCAAAAATATAAAGAAGAAATAGCTAGAATGGAAAAGAAAGCCGCTCTAGAGAGAGACGAAAGAGCATTAGAGAGGCAACATCAAAAGGAGATGAAAGAAGTCGAGGAAGCCACCAAGCAAAAACAACTAGATTTAGATCACGCCAACAGACAAGCAGAGGAAGCCACCAAGCAGAAACAGCTAGAGTTAGATCATGCCACCAAACAAAAACAGCTAGATTTAGATCAAGCCAATAAACAATTAGATGATGCCACCAAACAGAAGCAGATACAGGTAGAGTCAGAAACTAAATTAAAGATGAAAGAAATGGAGATAGATTCAAACATACAGATAGCCTCTAATAAACAAAAGAGCCAGGAAGAACAAAATAAATTCAGTAAATATAAAGGCCTGATCAAACCATATGGCGTAGGCGATTCAATTTCTGCATGGACTGAGAACATAGAGTATCAACTTAAGACTCAGAAAATACCATTAGAAGACTGGGCAATGATCTACATGAGAAATCTCAGTGGGGAGCCATTAAAGGTTATAGAATCAATACCTACAGAATTAAGGAGTAATTATCAATACATCCACGATAGGATCATGCAGCACTTCCTTTTGGATGCCACTGGGTATCAAATGCAATTTTCCCAAATAAAACCAAAGGCAACTGAAACCTTCCTAGATTACATCTCTAACGTGCAGAGCACATTTAATAAATGGATTAAGGCGGCGAAGGTGGGCAAAAACTTTGATAAATTACAAGATCTTATGGTAATGGACAAGGTAATATCCACAGTCCCTACCCCTTTTGCAAAGTTTCTCCAACAATCAGATATAGAATCCATTGAACAACTAGAAAAACGGGGGTCAGCATATTTTTCTTCTAATCGTGACATATTTAAGTCCACAACACATGATACAGAGATCACTGCTTTTGTTAAGAACGTACCCAGTAGATCTTATAGTCAGAAAGAGTATCATAAGAAAGACAGACCTTACCAGAAGCCACCTCAATGTGGATATTGTAAATTGTTTCACCCTAGCTACTCTATGTGCGACAAGAACCCTGCATATCCCTTACACTTAGAAACAGTCATAAAGAAGCAGGAAAGTAGGATAAATTCATTTAAACGTGCTGTTAAATGTTATTTTTGTTCCAGCTACGGCCACTATACCAATAAATGTCTTGGTAGGCAACGAATGAAAGCAAATAATGATGTGCTCATCGATACGTCATCTGAAGATGAGAGTGAAATTGACACTGAACTTGTAAATGTATTACCAGAGAGTGAATGTGAAAGTGTGGCAGCAGTTACTGATATATTAGACTTTAAGAAATGTGACACATGTCACCAGTTTCATGCGGATGGTAAATTGAAATGTGGGCACATTATTCCATTTACCAACGAAGATGCTAATGCAGCTAGTGCCTCCAGAGGTAAATTGAAGTTCTACGATGCACTGGTAAATGATCAACCATGCCAATGTTTAATTGATAGCGGCAGTACTTTACTTGGTTTAAGAAAGGAACTTGTCAGACCAGAAGATTACACGGGTGAATTTGTCAAATGCCGTACTTTCTCTGGAACCATTGAGAAATATCCACTGGCAAAAGCGCATATTAATACCCCGTTCCTTACCGGCACATTCACTTGCGCAATCCTACAAGATCCTTGCACGGATCTGATTTTTGGCTGTGTAGCTTCATTAAAGCAATGTACTGATGACGACATATTAGCCTGGAAACATATATACATGGCTAATGCTGTAACAAGGTCAGATACTCAAACACACTATGCTGACCTACAAAATGAGATGTTACAGCTGTTAACACCCAGCGGTGCCGATACCAACACTACTCGACAGAAATTTATCGAGGCACAACGCACCGATCAAACTATCGCACCTTATTTTAAGTTGTTAGGTGAGTGAGCGAAAGTGACTAAAAATGCATCTTAGTATTTTAGAATATATAACGGAATTCTCATGCGTTATTACACAAATAATAACCATGAAATTCAGCAGACGGTGTTACCTGTAACATACCGACAAAATGTGCTAAAGATTGCACATGTCCGTTTGCTGGACATTTGGCCTATGACAAAACCAGAGCCAGAATTTTGTCACACTTCTACTGGCCGAAATTCTGTACTGATATAAAATTTTTCTGTCGTTCATGTACTATTTGTCAACATCTTGTACGAAAGGGAAAGCATGTGACGGCCAAAGTTCAACGGTCATTATTAGCATCTCGACCATTTGAGTGTGTAGCGGTCGATATTGTTGGACCCCTAAATCAGGTGTCGAGCAAAGGAAACCGATTCATACTTACTCTCGTGGATCTGTGTACCAGGTGGATCGAAGCTATTCCACTAAAATACATCACCTCCAAAGATGTGGCAAATGTATTTTTGCACCTATTTTGTCGTTTTGGCTTTCCACGAACTATTCTATCAGATCGCGGAACGCAGTTTATTTCGGCTGCTACGCAAGCCTTAACAAAATTGTTAGGAATAGAGCAGCATTACCGTACCCCGTACCACCCAATGAGCAATGGGATCATAGAAAAAATTAACGGGGATCTCAAACACATGCTGGCAAAGGTAACAGCAGAAAACCCATCTGTTTGGGACACTCTATTGCCAGCAGTGCTATTTGCTCATCGAGAAATTCCGCACTCGAGTACGGGTTTCTCACCTTTTGAATTAGAGTATGGGGCGAACCCTCGAGGACCCCTAACAATTTACCATCAGCTAATTACTAGCTTACCAGAAAAGCCAACATCAGTAACACCGTATGAGATGGTAACAGAGACACGCGATAGAATAATGAAAGTGTATGTAATAGCCAAATCATCTTTGGAGACGAAAGGACAGAAGTACCGTGACTACGCAAATAAGGGTGCTAAAACTATACACCTTGAACCGAATCAGAAGGTTCTGCTTTTACTACCAGATAAACGTAATTTGTTACTAACATCGTGGCAAGGGCCATTCAACGTCGAACGGAAAATATCAGATGTCGATTATGAAATATCGATAAAGGGAAAATTAAGGATATTTCATATCAACATGCTGAAACCATACTTCTCACGACAAGAACTACCGACAGACGAACAAGTTGCACCCACACCAAGTGATCGATCGACAGACACAACACAACTACACTAGGTAGGGCGACGTATGACAACGACATCGCAAACACACTTAGCCAGGTAACAACACACGCAACTAGTACAACAACAGTACTGAACGAGACAGATGATGACGGAATAGAATTTCCAGTCCCTACAGTAGACACGACTGGGACCATCAACAGCATACGTATAGAAAGCAAACTTACAAACGAGCAACGACGACAGATGATAGATTTAGTGACGGAGTACAGAGACATTTCTCCGACATCCCAGGAAAGACAGACAGAATAGAGCATTCTATTATTCTGACTGACAACACCCCAATCAAGTGTCGACCTTATTCTATCCCACTAAATTATAGGGCTAATCTCGACAAAGAATTACTATCTCTTGAGTCGAGTGGATTCATTCGGAAATCTCAGTCAGAATATTCTTTCCCTATCGTCCTTGTCGCCAAAAAGGACTCAACTATTCGACTCTGCGTCGACTATCGACGTTTGAACAAAGTGACAAAAATTGATGCTGAACCAATCCCAGCATGCGAGGAATTGATCCTTGACATGTCTACATCCTGCATCTTTAGCAAACTGGACCTCACGAAAGGTTATTGGCAGGTCCCGATGCAAGAAAACTCTATTCCTTTAACAGCTTTCTCCACTCCTTTAGGTCTCTGTGAGTGGCGATTTCTCCCTTTTGGCCTTCGTAATGCTCCTGCGACTTTCGTCCGTCTAACTAGGAATCTTCTCCACGGGATAACCAATACATCTACATACATTGATGACATATGCATTCATACGATAGACGGGACGTCACACCTACAGAAACTACGACATGTCTTCGATAGGTTACGATTATTCGGGCTTACAGTCAAACCCACTAAAGTTGAGTTGGGCATGGAGAAAATTGACTTCCTAGGCCATACCATCTGTAAAGGACAACTCAGAACAGATGAAAAGATTGTGACCAAGATTCTAAATTTAACTATGCCGACGACCAAGAAACAGGTCCGAAGTCTACTTGGTCTTGTAAATTATTATAGTAAATTTATTCCCAATCTGGCGGAAATCACCAGTGTTTTTTCCAATATTTTGAAAGCTTCGTCAAAATTAGACACGCAAGATGCACGATTAATTAGTGCATTATCAAAATTGAAATATCTATTCAGCGTTCCACCTATTTTGCGTTTGCCTAACCAAAATCTTACCTATTTCTTACGTACAGACGCAAGTGCTATCTCCATATCAGGAGTACTAGGCCAGTTTTACGAAGGGAGGTTCCACCCAATAATTACGTGAGTCGTAAGATAAGCCCAGCTGAATCGAGATACTGAGCATCAGAGTTGGAGGGCCTCAGCTTAATCTATTGTGTTAGAAAAGTTCATAGGTTTCTGGCAGGAACAGAGTTTGTGATCCAGACCGACAATTCTCCACTGTCTGTGACGCAGTCTGGCATTCCCCACAACAACAGGGTCTACAGATGGGCCTTGATACTCCAAAACTATGCCTTTACCATCCAGCATTTAAAGGGAAGTTTAAACTCGTTGGCAGACATTTTGAGTCGACCGACAAACAGGGAAATACCTGAGTTACAAGAAGAGATCGACCAGAGATCACCAGAAACAGTGACACTGTAATTGTTAATTATATCAGTGCCTTATGTGGTGAAAAAGTTACACTGTAAGTGCGTTATTATCGCCAAGTCTGTGAACTGTGTAATAGTAACAGTGTCATTATGAGTGAAACAAACAGACGCATAAGTAGTATGTCTACATCGCTAACACATATATAAGCTATATTTACATTGAAATGTTAGACGTGAACCTACATAGATTGGTAGGGAGCTATATATATGAACACTATCAACAAGGAGAGCATATAAGATTTTGGTTAAATGAACTATCTTATGAATATAGTCTACAAAGAACATTGCCCCATCATCACACCCGAAAGGACGACATTAGTTAGTGTAATTATATATGAACTTAATTGTGATATGTATATAACATTTTTTTTTTGCTAACAGTACGCATAACTTCATTTTTGTATGAATAATTGAATTGTAAAATGTTCAAGTGCATATATAACTTTAGTTATGTCATTTGACAGTAATAAGTCATCTGCAGTGAGTTAAAACCCATTTAAATTAACAACTATATTAGAAATGCAATTGTTAAATATTACTTTACTTTATTACCGCGCAAACATAACCATTTATAAATTCATTTAGTTAAAATATCATTTCTAAACTAACCCAACCATTTAGAAATTAACATAATTTCATTTACTAACACATGAAGGTAACTAACCCATTGTGCTTAAATGAAATTAATTTAGTTAGGTTATTTCCCTTAGGATAACTTTAGAACAACACACCAAATTACGTCATTTAATTGGATTAGTTAGTATTACAGGATCGGTAACAAACCATCCTCGCAAACTTGTATATTTTGTATAGGCAGAAACCCAATCTGCATAGGGATGACACGTGCAAACGAACGGCACAGTCATTTGGCGTGAAAACTGTATAATTCAGCCAATCATTTATTTTAAATATGTAATGTTCATTTACTTGATATTATGAACCATATTTTAAGGACAAACGAATGTTTTAACAGAACAATGGTATGAAAGTAGAGCGAAAGATGTGTAAATGAGAGGAGAGGATGAATATAATAGTAAACATTGAAAGAGAGAGAAAGAGAGAGAGAGAGGTAGCGGCAAATTGGTTTTTCACCGCTGAAAACGTCTTGTTTTGACTTGTCTGTGTCAATCTGTGTAACCAATGTGTTGTCAAGTGTAAGTGTGTTACTGCTATACTTTAGTGTGTTACTGCCATACTTTGTTCTATCCCCAGAAGAGAGATTTACAACTTATTAGATCTTTGACAAAATTGGACAGCCAATTTTGTGTGTGACCATATAACGTGTTACAAGCAATGAGTTAAACGGTTGTAACACTACACAGAGAGGAGAGGAGGATGTCAAAGATCTAAGGATGAGTTTAGAGAGTTAAATAGATAGGTAATAGAGCTAAGACAGAGTTTATTACAGGACACCAGACAGGAGAGACACCAGCGCTATAAATAGCGCCACAACGGGACACACTTGTGTCAACCAAGGGAGCATCGAGTGCAACTGAGCGAGGGTTTCCCAAAACACTGGGAAACTCACCGCCTCGACGAGTAAACATGGAGTACAGAGTACTCGAGTGAAAGTGACCCGCGTGCGGGAACACCACGCACGCCAGACTCGTTAGAGCACGGAGGACCCAACGTCCGTGTTCAAACACGGAACGAGAAGCGTGGCTCAAACTGGACTGAGACGACTGGAGAGTAGACGTGTTCCTTAAGAATACTATAAGTTTCTAGACATTAGTGATTGCTAGGCTTAGATATCAATCAGTGATTAATAGTATCATCATCACCTCTTCATTGCATCTGTATAACGTACCATGTTGTTTATTGTCAATGAAGTATTCCGCTCGCAGGAGCTTATTTATAATCAGCTCTAAATAAATTGTACCCTTTTGCAAATGACACGAGTTGTTATTTCGTGTAGTGCAAAAGTAGGGGAGTCCTGAAATACCCTGTCGCAAGCAAGTTGCTGACACCTACTATATTCTCAGTCTAATGCTCTACAATTCTCTCCCTACTGTTATGCACGCCGGCAACTGTTTTTCTAACACACCGTACTATTTTCCCTAATATAAAACATATTTTGACAGGCTGTACTCCTGTGCTCCACATCTGATAATACGCTTTACTCCTATACACCAATACACAACATTGGGGACTCTGCCACCATCAGGCATTCAGTTGCCTCCAACAGGGACTTCATTGGACAACTACCGCAACAATGTCCAAGTTTGCATGAAGAATACCAGCACTAATATGATATGCAAGTTACAGCATTTGATTAGCATTACAAACTAACAACCAACAAGCAAAACATGTCTAACTATGAAAAGTAACAGACACATATACAATGTGGAATCCCCATATTTTTCGAATGTGACAATGTAACCTTGCACATAGAAGAATCATAACATTCGCAGAAAGTTAAAGATAAACATGTATTACACAGGAACTCAACTAAGAACACTCTGATACCATTAAGACAGTTCATAAAATAAACACACCATTAGTATCAAGTAAGAGTGCATCATCCATATGAGACAGGATCAACGCGTAACCATGTTCATGGGCAGAAACAGAATATCATCACTAATATAACAACCAGTGTTGTCTAATGCCAACCACACCAGTGTACTATTATTTGTGAGGGGACAGCAAATGTGCAGTTATGTCTTCTATTCCCCATCATTCTTCCTACGATACACCGGTTAAAAATGTTCTTCCCTTACGCTTCGTGTCCCATAGCAAGTGCATATATCTTTGCGAAAGGTGGTACATAGCAATAAATCACATCCTTCCCCTGGTAAAACAAACACCCTGTTTTACTACACATAAAACTCCCAGTTTGATACACTAGCACAAACACTACTGCATTCTGGTAACAGATGTGACACCAGACTTCAATGCTAAATGAGAAACCCCTTTACCAATATCAGTTCCAGATGCACCTGCCTGTTCTCCCTCAGTAAAGCCACACTTCATTCGCAGTTATGATTACCCTATGATTGCTGATACGCACCCCGCGTATTAAGATGCATTATTTCCTACGACTAGTAGCTAGCAATCTTCATGGCGCCCCTACAATTCAATACATTATTTCCTACACTTCTATTTATTACCTACATGTTATAATTGCTTAGCTTAACCATTAACCCATCATTGCCACATATAACATGTAAGTACTCTTCTCTGCTTTACACATGTTATAAATATTACACCTATATTATGGTTATTTTCCCCTACTTATAAGCATTAAATTTTATGCATGGCTCCAGTCTCTTCATCAACTATAATTTATGACCTCATACATCTCAATTTACACCTCATACATATATCTTGGTGAATCTCCCACATTTTTGCTAGCTTGGGACATTTACAGAGGGACAGCACAAAATCAATCACTACCTATTTAGCCAGTAACACAATGTCCTAGGATAATCATGTAAAATACATTCTCAACAAAATAATCTTGTGGCATCATGGCTGGCATAACATTACTTCAATCTTTACCATATTTAACCACCACTAATGACCTATCTTCGTATTTCACATCACCATGCTTGATTGCTTACATCTCTATGTACTAGCCTGTTAAATGTTATTTTCCTAAAGCTTCAGGGACACCAAATCAATCTGTAGAACAGCTCACTTTAGTAATACTCATCTACATTATCTGTTTGTATTTATTTGTTCATACAAGCTGACCTAACTAGCAATTCTTTTCACCCACGCCAGTTCCACCATGTAAACACTTTCAAGTTGGTAAACTGGCGTGTGCTGCGATTTAACAAATATTTATTAAATTAAACATTTTAAACTTACAGCTTTCTCTTATGACATAGTTTGTTCACTGACGAACACATGGGAAATCACACATCTCTCGTCTCAAGGCAGGCTGGTCACAAAACTATATACACAGGGCCCAAGCGCCTGCCTTCACAAACCAAGCTGGCTGCTGCAATCAAAATGGACTCAGGTCCCTTTGTTTCAAAGTGGCGTTTCCGGCGTTGCCAGATATTTTCTTGAGGCAGACCAAACCAAAAATATAATCGTTGTTTGGCGCTATCACAGACAGACAGACAGACAGACAGACAGACAGACAGACAGACAGACAGACAGACAGACAGACAGATAGATAGATAGATAGATAGATAGATAGATAGATAGATAGATAGATAGATAGATAGATAGATAGATAGATAGATAGATAGATAAATAGATAGATAGATAGATAGATAGATAGATAGATAGATAGATAGATAGATAGATAGATAGATAGATAGATAGATAGATAGATAGATAGATAGATAGATAGATAGATAGATAGATAGATAGATAGATAGATAGATAGATCCCCGTCAGGAGCTGGGCGAAGCCGGGCCGAGTCAGCTAGTTTATTTATGTAATCACGTTTCATGAAAGAACACCCATTGGAGACACCTCTGAACAATACCATTTAACTTCGCGCTGTTTGTGCCAAAACGAAAACCGCGAGACAATTTTTTAAAAAGCGGGGATGTGTCTTGCTGAAGCTGTAATACTTTTAAAATATTGGTATTAATCCCGGAGCCGTAAATTATATACCGCATATAAACAAACATTGACATCTGCAGTCCAATCTCCAGAACAAAAATTTTGTTGTTGTGTGGACATAATGATAAGGTTATATGCTAAATCTTATCATTTTCCCTCAGTTGGTTACTGAGATATTGAATTTTATATTGAGGCAAAATAAAAAGCACACACACATACTATAGACACGCGACGTTAAAAATGAATAGCGTGGAAGCCGCCAAGACTATCAAAATGATGCAAGAAGACAACGTGTCTGCTAGCCGCAGCACAACGCCAAAACTCGAGGAAACAATAAATGAAGCTACCACTTCTCCACAAGATGAAGCCGCACCCGTAGCTCAACAGACGTCAGAGACTACAACTTTAACTGAAGCCAGCAGCAGCCGTGAAGTTTTCAACAGCACCAAGACGAAGCAGCCCAGTTTACCAAAGATTTCAACATCGGGGGAAACTACAACAACTGAGGACTTCACCAGCAAATTGCTACTAAAACAGACAAGCGTGGGAGAAGCCAAACGGTCGGCGCTACCAACAGACAAGATAATCAAGCTGCTGGAAAACGAGCTGGGAAGAAACAGCATCTACCAGCTAAGTAAGACACCTGAGGGAGTAGTGGTCTCCCTCAACAAAAACCCAAAGACCACAGCACTTATGCAGAAAATCGCACAAGGAGAGAAGGCCGACATCAAGCTTCACCACGGCATCTTATTGGAGGCCACACGACACAGCATGATGAAACGATGGGTCATTAAACGAGTCAAGACCCATCTCACCAACGACCAGATCAGGGAGATGCTGACAAGGGAGAACAAGAACTCAAGATCACCAGTCGCTGAGAGGATCATCGGAAAGAACAACATCCCCTCCACAGTCGTCATAGTAACATCGGAGGACCGAGTGATCCCTCAATACATCAGATGGGACAAGAGAGACCAAGTTCCAGAGCACTACATACCGAGAGTGCTGCAGTGCTCTAAGTGCCAGAAGTTTTGGCACACCCGTGCCACCTGCAAGAGTGAGGTTGAGGTTTGCAGATACTGCTCTGGACCTCATCCATACAGTCAGTGCCAGCATGCAAAGATCGACAAGGACTTCAGGAGGCATAACACTAACAGAAAATGCGCCAACTGCCTCGGCAACCACGGGCCAGGTACCTCGGCTGCCCTGCCACCAAGACAGCAAGGAAGCTATGAAGATCGCCATCAAAACTAACCTGCCCTATAAAGAGGCTAGGAGGCAGTACGAGGCGACCAATCGACTCACAAAAAGCGACAAAGCGCAACTTGAAGGCCAACTGAAGGACCTGCGATCAAAGTTCAACAGCATGGAGGAAGAAAAAGACAAGACGCAAGAAACTCAGATAACAGCCGTTCAGCGCATCCTGGACGAAACTGAAGCAAGTTCAGCAGAAGATAGAGCAGGACTGTCGCTCGAATGACTGCTATAAAGGCTGAGACGGACGAACAGCTATTTAAAATACAAGAATGTGAAAGAAAGGTCAAGAGAGATGTTAGATGAGATATTGGCACTGCTCAAGACCCAGACAGCCACATCCGAATCAGAAGATGCAAGAACACAGACAGAAGAACAAGCAACAGAGGAAGGACGATATCGCTCACCATCAAGATCCGACTGGCGAACACCGAGAAGATTCGAAGGCAACCAACGACGGAAAAATAGGAGGAACACCAGGAGAGACGACAACTGGTAAAGCTCTCTGAAGAAAACAGCACCATAAGACGGGGTGGGACCACAATTACTCCAGGCCTCAACAAGTGCGCGACTCTGTCCAGACATGAAAATACTCATCAAGAAAGTACGTACGTAATCAACCCATCAGAAGCCGGGAAGCTGACAACAAGCTAGCCCAAAGTACGAAAGAGAAACTACAAGCTACACCATAAACATAGCCAAACCGAAAACTCGAAGGCTGAAAAGGGGATACTCGTACCAAAAATTAGAATTGGAATTGGATGTCTAGGGTCTAATTTGCGATTTGGCAAAACATATCAAGGCATAGGCGTTCATGGCTCTCCATAAATCTCGGTCTTCGGTGTTCTGGATCAACTCTGCCGATGATATTCCTCCAAGCCACCGTTTCAATCCATTCAGCAATATTTATCTTGGTCTACCGCTGCCTATCTTGCCCTCGATCTTTCCAGTTGTCACGATGTTTTCCAATGTCTCTCTTTTCATCACACGACCAAAGAAAGATGTTTGTTAGTCTCTTTGTTATTGTTCTATATATTGCTCTAGTTTCATTAGCCTGTTTCAGGCAGTCGTTGTTAGTCTGGCAGTCCAAGGAATTCGCAACATTCGTCTCAGGAACCACACCTCTGTTGCGTCTAATTTCTTCTTAATTTGTTCATTTACATTCCAAGATGCACTGCCATACAGCAAAAGTGGTTCTATATAGCATTTCAGCACTCTCTTTCTTACATTCAGGGATAGTGACTTACTGCATAAGATACTCTTCATGTTCTTAAATGCGGCGTTTGCTTGCCCTATTCTGCTCTTAATCTATGTTGTACGTCTTCCATCTGATGTCATAAATGCCTCTAGGTATCTAAAATTATCCACTTGGTTAAGAATTTTCCCTCATATTTCTTTGTCACATTCTTTTATCACCATATTTTTTGATAGCACCATCGTCCATTGATTTTGTTTTCTTGATATTCAAGGGGAGTTAGTTAGTTAGTTAGTTAGTTAGTTAGTTAGTTAGTTAGTTAGTTAGTTAGTTAGTTAGTTAGTTAGTTAGTTAGTTAGTCACGGTTCCAACTTCATGGCATCGGGTCATCCCCATATTGCTCCTTTCCTGTGCCAGTGAATATCACAAAATGCTCCTCACTGCCCCATGTGAACAATGGAATAGACAGGAGTGTCGGCAAGCCAAGAGCCCGCACAGGTACACTGTGCATAATGCCGCCGCCAGAATGCAAACACAAAAGTCCTCCACGAAAAATACAGTTCATCGTCGATGAAAACGGCAGTCACTAGAAAGACTTCATTGACCGGGGTTTTATCCCATATGGCTCGGTCTCTTTCTGCAGGGCTGACCCACCTGAAAGCACCGCACAAAGCACGAACTCCGTAGCTACAGCGATGACTCCCTAGGAGTCTCCTGAAAAATGCACTCGTGAACCGAAAAGGCAAACCAGTCAATCCAGCAACAGCCGGCCGTCATCGTTCCGAACATGCAGTTCACGCGAAAAACAACCGCGGACAGATGCAAAAGCATTCCGCGTGAAATTCACAGCTCACAGTGTCGCGCCACGCACTCGCTCAGTAGCAGGGCGACAGAACCATAGCCTTCCTTAGTCGCCTCTTACGACGTGCATGGTAGGCAACAGTGTTACTATTCTTTGCTCCCCCGTATGGGCCCCGGCAACACATCTCTGTTGTACGTCTTCCATCTGATGTCATAAATGCCTCTGGGTATCTAAAATTATCCACTTGGTTAAGAATTTTCCCTCATATTTCTATGTCACATTCTTTTATCACCATATTCTTTGATATCACCATCGTCCATTGATTTTGTTTTCTTGATATTCAAGGGGAGTACTATAGAAGACATTGTGATAACAGAGAGTGCAAAGAAAGGACCTTTCTTTGCACTCTCTGTTATCACAATGTCTAACAATTGTTGTAGGTCTGTTGAATTATCCGCCACTAATACTGTGCCATCTGCACAGCGTATAATATTTATATTATAACCTCCGATTAGCATTCCTGGCGTCTCTTTGATCTCTCTCATTATTACTTCGCTATATAGGGAGAAGAGATCCGGTGACAAGACACACCCCAGTTGTACTCCTAGCTTTATCTGTTCGTAACTTCCTTCTTTATTTCCCATTTTAATTGCTGCTACTTGGTTCCAGTAAATATACTTTATTATTCTTTAATCTTTCCCATCAATATTGATATCTTCCAACGTATAATAATAAATCACTCAATTTATACAAATGCATTTCCCGAGTTGCTTAGAGCATATTTAAAATATCATACTAACATGATTGTAATGCCTTGATTGATCACTACACTTAATAATTATGTTCAAGCATTCTGCGGAATTACAAGTTAACTAAAAGAAAACACTTAAATAAGCAAATGAGTAGGGGACATAAGCAACCAATATTGTTGCAAGGGAGATGACTTAACATTTAAAAATACAAATAATATACTAGCTACAGATTTAGAAGTAACATGAAACTTCTCTTTTGCAGACACAGTAATAAGAAATCCAAGGTAGAAATAAAAAATTTTGAATAACGAATATACTACGTTTAGACTTCTTATAAAACATGTTTTTAATCTTTACATACTTACAATTTGTAAGCTACTTTTTAGTCGCGTATTTATTTTATAAATTATATTTGTGTACTTTCAATGTAAGGTACGATCAACGAAGTAATGATTCCCCCGATTTTGGGGGAGAACATTTTTTTACTGGTCTCTTAAGGCCACAATCAATCAATAAAGTGTCGTCTCCGCAGAGAAGGTTGGCTGCAATGGATCTCCAACGCTGTCTCTCGCCTTGACTGTACATTCTGTCAGGCTGATGTTCGTCCATCTCTTGATGTTATCCTCCCACTTGTATCGTTGTCTACCTCTTGCTCGCTTGCCCTCAACCTTGCCTTCCAGTATGGTTTTTATAAGAGTACCATGTCTTTGAACGTGGCCAAAATATTTCACTTGTCTCCTCTTTATTTCTTTCATCAGCTCTCCCTTCACTCCCAGTTTTTCTAGGACTCTGCATTTGATTGTTTTTGTTTCCAGGAATGGCTCTCGTTGCTTCAGAGGTCACAGATTGTGAGAATTGTATGGATATTTTGCCCTGGCCATGCGGGTGTGCGGGGGAATAACCAGGCTGATAGGCTAGCAGGAATGCACCTCTTGGTGTTATCTTGCCTATGGACAAGAGGGAGGTGGTCGTGCGCTTGTGGGACCAGGCGGAGAAGGCGGAGGAACAGATTGAGAACCCATATGTGTAAAGAATGAGATTGCGGAGAGGTTCTGGAAGAATCTCAAAACTGAAAGGAACCCCGGGAAGGTTAACCCGGTCAACAAATGCCCGCAGAAGTCGGATGTGTCGGCCTAACGGCGCGAGAACGCAGCTCTGCTGCAAACAGGCACAACGCAATCACGTCCGAAAAAAACCCCGGATGAACGCAGCAGAAGAAGAAGAAGAAAACTGAGAGGAAAGACCAGGAGAACTATTAATCTGAAAGCGGTGGGAACGATTAGTAGTATGACTCTTCGCTGGCTGTTGAACAAGGGGACTGAGCACATATGGGAATGTCCTGAGTGCAGTGATGTCGGTTCTTAACTCAACTCAACTCAATTCATACCGTTATAAGCATTTTTGGCCATTCCTATTCTATTTTTGATTTTCATTTCACTTCTGCCGTCATCTGTTATTATATGTCCAAGATAAGAGAAACTTGTTACTTGTTCTAGTATCTGCCCGTTTACTGTGATGTTCATTGATGACCTTTCCTTTTCACTACTAATTATCATAGTTTTTGTTTTTTGGATGTTAATATCTAAGCCACATTATGCACTGTGCCTGTTTGCTTCTTCCACTAGGTCTTGCAACTCTTGCTCACTTCCATTGATGTTGAGTCCAGGCATTTCAACTTGTTTAAAAATTCTTTCCGTGTGTAGGTTGAAGAGGCTTGGGGACAGTACAATCCCTGCCGTACTCCTCTTTGTATCTCTATAGGCGACGAATAGTTATTACCGCATCTAATAGACGTCACTTGTTCCCAGTACAAGTTACTAATAAGTCTGATGTCCTTTCCGTCTACTCCTATATCTTGAAGGCACGTAATTAGTCGTTCATGTTGTACTCTATCAAAAGCTTTCTTGTAGTCTATAAAACAAACAAAATTATTTTAACGTGTGCACTCCGGCCTACACATCTGATGGTCCAAACACTGCACATACGAAGGACAGCCAGGCTGTTGGATAAGCGCGCACGCTCTTAAACTTCCGGTGTGCTGATGCCGATGTAGCGGGTTCAACCTCTACACCTGTCAATTGGGTTAAAATGTTGACTTCTCGTCCTTGACTTGGAGACATAAATTTCAAATACCTCAGAAGTCGGAGTGGGTTCGCCTGATGGCGAGGGACACTGGTAATAGGACAAGCTAATCCACACACAAAAATTAGTCCCGTGCACTAGAAGTAGTAGCATCTGTATAGACTATGCTTGAGTTCACATACCAAGGGCACGTTCTTGCTACGGGACTCGTGTCGTCTAGGGACCCGCGATAGCGTAGTGGCCAGATGCTGGCCTGCCGGTCTGACGGCCATGGGTTCAATGCTCATCGGGGCGGGACTGCATTTTTAAAATACAAACGTCATTAGACATTTGTGATAGATGAATTCTTTAACAAACAAATTATATACAATCATTAAACAAGCACTTAAAGAATCTTACTGCAGATGATGTCTAGGGCACATCAACACACAGTCGACTCGACGCGCTATCGAGAGCAGGTCGCCTAATCGGAAGCTGGCCGCGTGTTAGAAAATAGCACGTAGCAAGAAAATCTCCACTATAGTATGTCCCGCAAAGAATGCCTTCATTCACGATCAATTATTTTGAAAACTGTCTGTTGCATCGTTATGAAATTTTTCCAGCCGTCTTATATTTACCCCCACCCAAGGAATATGTCTTTGATAGGTCCAAAAACAACTTAAATCATCAAAAGCAGCGACATTTCTTTGATATTGTGCTGAACAACTAGTGATTTCTCGCTAACAAATTTATGTTTACAGTAATGGAAGCCCCGCCAATTCAGATGACACACAAGGCGTATCCGGATTCGTATGGGAGTGGGTGCAATGAAAGAACTAGCTTAAAAGTCGACAGGGTCGGCTGCATTGCACCGGGTTTTTATCCCATATGGCTCAGTTTCTTTCCGCAGCGCGGAAAGCGTCGCACAAAGCACGAACTCCGTAGCTCCAGCGACGACCCTCGGAGTCTCCGAAAAAATGCACTCGTGAAATGAAGGACGCGGCCCGGAATCGAACATACAACCTTCGGAGCCCGAGTCAGACGGCTTGACCACTTTCACCACGGAGAATCCCGAGAGGGGTGCAATGTGTAATATTAGTAAAGACAGAGAATTTACAGAGGCATGGGGTAAATAATTTGTATATTAACAGGAAAGTAGAAGGAATATATTTCTTACCTTATTTTTCATTTCCTTCTTGTTTCTTCAGCTGCTGGTTAATAAAGTGTACACAAGTATTCATGTTAGCTTTTTATATTGAGTTCGTGAAAGCTTCCAAATAGCTGTGCGTTAATGATGCGTATGGAGTGACCAATAATGATGCCGCAATTTAGTCATGTTTCCATTTTAAGGATCTGTTCAGCTGTCTGTGTAGTTTGTTCACACGTACACATGGGTGACAGACCCGCTTTGAGTCTTCGTGAAAGATTGTCTACTCTGCTGTTTACCGTTCAGAGACGGAACATGATTACCTGTTTTGCACTATGAAAATAGTTGTCAGTGTCTCTGTAGTGGGCTTTCTTCTTAACGACCAAGATGTTGGTCCTCTTTTCATTGAAGTTTATAGATTGATTCGTATGCACGTGTGTTGTCCCCTAATTTGACAACGTGTTTGCTCTCACGTTTCTTGTTATGCCACAATATGTCAGTTTCCACCGCAATATTACTCTTCTGGTGGTATTCAATGCGTTTAGTGTGTGTGTGTGTGTGTGTGTGTGTGTGTGTGTGTGTGTGTGTTTCAATACAGTTGTTTGTCACCGCTGAGGGCTTGAGGAATTGAAAATTCATCACTGGGGAATATAAACTGTTGCCATTGACATTATGCTGATGCTGTAATGTTGAGGGCCTGCAATTCGTCTGAATAGTTGGAGCAAAATATCTCAGTAAGTGTGTACGTAGATTAAGGTCTGCTATCTGCTCAGACCTTAATCTGTGTCGGACGATTCCAGTAGGTTGATGATTGCTCTCAGTTGCATAAAATTCAATCCATCCTTTCTCCAATAGTCCTCTTCCTCTTTCAACACATGGTCCTCACATTTTTTCCAGTAACTGTTATTAATATTTAATAGCGCGGACTGGTTGACAGACAGACAGACAGATAGACAGACAGACAAGACAGACAGACAGACAGACAGACAGACAGACAGACAGACAGACAGACAGACAGATAGATAGAGAGGTAGCTAGGTAGGTAGATAGGTAGGTAGCTGGCTGGCTGGCTGGCTAGGTAGGTAGGTAAGTAGGTAGGTAGGTAAGTAGGTAGGTAGGTAGATAGATAGGTAGATAGATAGATAGATAGATAGATAGACAGACAGACAGAGAGACAGACAGACAGACAGACAGACAGACAAACAGACAGACAGACAGACAGACAGATAGATAGATAGATAGATAGATAGATAGATAGATAGATAGATAGATAGATAGATAGATAGATAGATAGATAGATAGATAGATAGATAGATAGATAGATAGATAGATAGATAGATAGATAGATAGATAGATAGATAGATAGATAGATAGATAGATAGATAGATAGATAGATAGATCCCCGCCAGGAGCTGGGCGAAGCCGGGCCGAGTCAGCTAGTTTATTTATATAATCATGTTTCATGAAAGAACCCCCATTGGAGACACCTCTGAACAATACCATTTAACTTCGCGCTGTTTGTGCCAAAACGAAAACCGCGAGACAATTTTAAAAAAAGCGGGGATGTGTCTTGCTGACGCTGTAATACTTTTAAAATAAATGGTATTAATCCCGGAGCCGTAAATTATATACCGCATATAAACAAACATTGAAATCTGCTGTCCAATCTCCAGAACAAAAATTTTTTGTTGGGTGGACATAATGATAAGGTTATATAATAAATCTCATCATTTTCCCTCAGTTGTTTACTGAGATATTGAATTTTATATTGAGGCCCAAAAAAAAAAACACACACACTATAGACACCCGACGTTCAAAATGAACAGCGTGGAAGCTGCCAAGACTATCAAGATGATGCAAGAAGACAACGTGTCTGCTAGCCGCAGCACAACGCCAGAACCTCGAGGAAACAATAAATGAAGCTACCACTTCTACACAAGATGAAGCCGCACCCGTAGCTCAACAGACGTCAGAGACTACAACTTTAACTGAAGCCAGCAGCAGCCGTGAAGTTTTCAACAGCACCAAGACGAAGCAGCCCAGTTTACCAAAGATTTCAACATCGGAGGAAACTACAACAACTGAGGACTTCACCGGCAAATTGCTGCTAAAACAGACAAGCGTGGGAGAAGCCAAACTGCCGGCGCTACCAACAGACAAGATAATCAAGCTGCTGGGAAACGAGCTGGGAAAAAACAGCATCTATCAGCTAAGTAAGACACCTGAGGGAGTAGTGGTCTCCCTCAACAAAAACCCAAAGACCACAGCACTTATGCAGAAAATCGCACAAGGAGAGAAGGCCGACATCAAGCTTCACCACGGCATCTTATTGGAGGCCACCCGACACAGCATGATGAAACGATGGGTCATTAAATGAGTCAAGACCCATCTCACCAACGACCAGATCAGGGAGATGCTGACAAGGGAGAACAAGAAACTCAAGATCACCAGCGCTGAGAGGATCATCGGAAAGAACAACATCCCCTCCACAGTCGTCATAGTAACATCGGAGGACCGAGTGATCCCTCAATACATCAGATGGGACAAGAGAGACCAAGTTCCAGAGCACTACATACCGAGAGTGCTGCAGTGCTCTAAGTGCCAGAAGTTTTGGCACACCCGTGCCACCTGCAAGAGTGAGGTTGAGGTTTGCAGATATTGCTCTGGACCTCATCCATACAGTCAGTGCCAGCATGCAAAGATCGACAAGGACTTCAGGAGGCCTAACACTAACAGAAAATGCGCCAACTGCCTCGGCAACCACGGCGCCAGGTACCTCGGCTGCCCCTGCCACCAAGACAGCAAGGAAGCTATGAAGATCGCCATCAAAACTAACCTGCCCTATAAAGAGGCTAGGAGGCAGTACGAGGCCACCAATCGACTCACAAAAAGCGACAAAGCGCAACTTGAAGGCCAACTGAAGGACCTGCGATCAAAGTTCAACAGCATGGAGGAAGAAAAAGACAAGACGCAAGAGACTCAGATAACAGCCGCTCAGCGCATCCTGGACGAAACGAAGCAAGTTCAGCAGAAGATTGAGCAGGATGTCGCTCGAATGGCTGCTATACAGGCTGAGACAGAAGAAAGGCTATCAAGCAGGGAGGAAGAAAAAGACAAGAAGCAAGAAACACAGATAACGGCCGTTCAGCGCATCCTCGACGAAATGAAGCGAGTTCAGCAGAAGATAGAGCAGGATGTCGCTCGAATGACTGCTATAAAGGCTGAGACGGACGAACAGCTATTTTAAATACAAGATGTGAAAGAAAGGTCAGGAGAGATGTTAGATGAGATATTAGCACTGCTCAAGACCCAGACAGCCACATCCGAACCAGAAGATGCAAGAACACAGACAGAAGAAGAAGCAACAGAGGAAGGACGATATCGCTCACCATCAAGATCCGACTGGCGAACACCGAGAAGGTTCGAAGGCAACCAACGACGGGGAAATAGGAGGAACACCAGGAGAGACAACTGGTAAAGCTCCCTGAAGAAAACAGCACCATAAGACGGGGTGGGACCACAATTACTCCAGGCCTCAACAAGTGCGCGACTCTGTCCAGACATGAAAATACTCATCAAGAAAGTAACGTACGTAATCAACCCATCAGAAGCCGGGAAGCTGACAACAAGCAGCCCAAAGTACGAAAGAGAAACTACAAGCTACACCATAAACCTACATAGCCAAATCGAAAACTCGAAGGCTGAAAAGGGGGTACTCGTACCAAAAATTAGAATTGGAATTGGATGTCTAGGGTCTAATGTGCGATTTGGCGAAAACATATCATGGCGTAGGCGTTCATGGCTCTCCATAAATCTCGGTCTTCGGTGTTCTGGATCAACTCTGCCGATGATATTTCTCCAAGCCACCGTTTCAATCCATCCAGCTCCATTTATTTTGGTCTACCTCTGCCTATCTTGCCCTCGATCTTTCCAGTTGTCACGATGTTTTCCAATGTCTCTCTTTTTATCATACGACCAAAGAAAGATGTTTGTTAGTCTCTTTGTTATTGTTCTATATATTGCTCTAGTTTCATTAGCCTGTTTCAGGCAGTCGTTGTTAGTCTGGCAGTCCAAGGAATTCGCAACATTCGTCTCAGGAACCACACCTCTGTTGCTTCTAATTTCTTCTTAATTTGTTCATTTACATTCCAAGATGCACTGCCATACAGCAAAAGTGGTTCTATATAGCATTTCAGCACTCTCTTTCTTACATTCAGTGATAGTGACTTACTGCATAAGATACTCTTCATTTTCTTAAATGCGGCGTTTGCTTGCCCTATTCTGCTCTTAATCTCTGTTGTACGTCTTCCATCTGATGTCATAAATGCCTCTAGGTATCTAAAATTATCCACTTGGTTAAGAATTTCCCCTCATATTTCTATGTCACATTCTTTTATCACCATATTTTTTGATATCACCATCGTCCATTGATTTTGTTTTCTTGATATTCAAGGGGAGTACTATAGAAGACATTGTGATAACAGAGAGTGCAAAGAAAGGACCTTTCTTTGCACTCTCTGTTATCACAATGTCTAACAACTGTTGTAGGTCTGTTGAATTATCCGCCACTAATACTGTGCCATCTGCACAGCGTATATTATTTATATTATAACCTCCGATTAGCATTCCTGGCGTCTCTTTGATTTCTCTCATTATTCTCATTATTAGGATCATTCAAAGCTTGGCGGCTTTAGGATCATCACCCTTCAAAATACATTTGGGAAGGTTTTAGAGAAGATAGTCGCTGTTAAGCTGCAGGATTTTTTGGAAAGGGGGAAGTTTCTTCCAAGAGGCCTGGGGAGCTACAAGCCATGAAAAGATACCTGGTCAAATGCAGCCACCTTTGCCTTTGACGTTTATGAGGGGTTCCAGAGTAGACAGGAAACGATGGCGGCAGCGCTTGATCTCGAAGATGCGTACAATAGAGTTCGTTATGATATTTTTATGACCGCACTTATGGAGAAGGGGGTCAATCCCTGGTTGGTGAACTGGATAGCAGCCGTCCTGCATTCTCGTCAGGTTGCTCTCCGTCTGGGAGCATGGACCTCAGAGCCACATATTTTAACCCCGGGACTGCCACAGGGATCTGCAATCTCACTGGTGCTCTTTAATGTGTATACGAGCAAGATTGCATACCTAGAAGCAACAGGGGTTGGAAGGATTCTAACATTTGCAGATGATATTCTTGCATACAGGCAGGGGAAAAATAGGGATCAAACAGCCCAGGAGCTACAGGTGACAGTAGACAATGTGATTGACTGGTGCACTGAAATGAGTGCTGTCATCAACCCGGAAAAGGCGGGGGTGTTGTGGTGCTCTCTGGACAACAGGATTGTGAGAGATGATACCCCAAGCCTCACGATAGATGGTAGAAGCGTCAACAGAGAGAACAAACTGAAGTATCTGGGAATCACATTTGACAGGAGTCTGTCCTTCAAGGACCATGTGGAGACGGTTGTGACAAGATCTCAAAAGGGACTCAATGCACTTAAAACTATGGCTGCAATGGACACAGAGCAGAGAATGCTCTTCACACTATACCAGCACTTTATCCTCTCAGTGATTGATTATGGACTAGGACTGCTCTCTGTCTCAAAGAGTCAGCTGGTGAAATTAGAGCGCATACAGAATGAAGCGATGCGGGTCATTCTGGGATGCACCAGAGACACTCCAGTAGTGTGTATGCGTTACATCCTTGGTCTGCCTACTGTTGCTGGTAGGCACAAGGTGATGCAAGCGAAGGCATACCTCAGAGTAGCTGCAGACATAGATCACCCGTTGCATGAGGCGCTGGACGTAGTTACGGGTCAGAGACTGATAAGAGGGAAATCATGGATGGCTCAGGCGGAGGATACGATCAGACAGGTGTGCCCCTTGGAGAACATCAGGCGAGGAGAGGAGTGGGTCAGAGTGCCAGCCGTGCAGTCACACTTGTGCAGAGTTGTAATAACATTGAGCCGGGAGTGCAGGGAGTGGCCAGCAGGGGCCACGGAAGTGGAAATTCAGCAACTAATTCAGGAAAAATCTCGCCTGGGTGATGTGATTATCTACACGGATGGGTGAGTGTTGAGAGGTAGGAGAAGTGCCTGGGGGTTCTTGGCAAAAACTAATGGTCGGCGTTTGGTGAAGGAGAGCCTGGCGTATGATGACACTACATCTAGCTTAAGAATGGAGGTGGAGGCGGTCAGTGCAGCTTTCCGCTGGATAGAAAACACGATACATACACACATTGTGATTGTAACTGATTCAGAAAGCATACTGAGAAGGGTGAGAACAGGCAAGTTTCGTGCAGAGTGGCTTGCTTCGCTTCTGAGGTCACGGGTAGTGTCAGAGTCTCACCCGGAGTTACAACGCGTTGTCTGTACCAACGCCAGTCAATGCAAGGCTGAACTATGATAAACACTACAGTTATAACGCGGCGTCGTCGACAACGCCAGGCAATCATCACTGAGCGATGCTAAGCAGTCGGGGGTCAGCTGGAACACAGCGTGAACATTGGGAGGTCACGCAAGCTGACTCGAGCACAACTGACGCGTGTGCTAAAAGGCCAGACTGGGCTTGGGCGCCGTACTGGACAGACTTGTGAATGCGGCCTGAGAGTTTGTGCATGTATTGATAGCTAGCCTGTATGACCGTTGGAGATGGAACGCCTGTGTGATTGACTTGTAAGTGGAGTGCATTGATGTATTATTATATTGATGTATTGATTGCTTGTATTTACGATCTATTTGATATAGTGAATTGTGATTGCGCGAAGCCTGTATTGTTTCAGATGTGTGCAGTGTGCGAATAAAGAGTGCGAAGTATATCATCGGGTATTCGCGTTGCGTTATTTGATAATCATATTTAGTATCACACTTGTCAAGATACGAGCCACATTTCTTGCTCTACGCAAGACTCTGACAAGTGCGAACGTGGGGTCTTCGTCCTCATTGGATTTGAACCGTTAAATACGAAAAGCACAGTGTTAAATAAGTGCGAACGTGGTGACTGTTGTCGGGATTTTTGAATCAATTGTTTGTATAAAGTGCGAGTTTTGAACAAATGCGAGCGTGTAGGTAATACATTAACAGATAAATACTATCTTTCGGGTTGATTTATTGGAACCATAAGTGCGTCTTTGAACTTAGTAAATTTCAACCGATTTAGTGAAGTAGATAAAAACAAAAATGGCGGCCATGTCCTTGAATGTCATTGAGTAGATGTAGTGTAAGCGGAAGGTCTGGAATGTGTGAAAAGAGAGTTGTTCAGTGTGGTGAAACGACTAACAACAATACTTGACGACATACAAACCTACAAAAACTTAAGTGACATTACATACACCGCACACTTGCACATGTTCTAATTTCTCTTGTTCCAAAAACAACAGGTTGTTTGGTGTCATCTACACCTGTCCCTTGTAAACTCCGAATTTTTTGTCGACCTGAATTAAAAACCAGTGTGGGTTCGGGCAGTACGATGCAGCCATTGTCCGACACATTGTCTCAGGAGTACTTGAGTATAAAAATTTTTTTCTTTTCCTTATACTTTCGTTCATCAGGACTAAACATAAGCTGTAATATTAAGTACTGTAAACTATTGAATGTAAATTACTAACAACGTTATTAATTTTGTGTCTATCTATTTCATCATACATTTTGTTCATCATGTCTAGTTTAAACGAGTACATCGAAATGGGTTTAAAGATGAACTTTTCTGGTGAAGAGTTAAGGGCCTGGAGTGAGAAAAAGTTTGCAGAATACCTCCTACTACAGGAGAATATTACTGAGCGTGATGAAAGAGCAGCCGAAAGATCTTTTAAACAAGCAGAATCAGATACTGCTTTGAAACAGGCAGAATCTGCTTTGAAACTCAAACAGGCAGAATCAGATACTGCGTTGAAACAGGCAAAAGCTGCTTTGAAACAAGCAGAAACAGATGCAGAAATAAGAAAAGCTGAAATTGTAGCCCAAACCAGGTAAGAAGAGCTTGAAGTACAGCTAAAAATTGAACAGCTGAAAGCAGAAACTTCCAAAGAAAAGGAAGATAGAAAATCTGACAAAGATCAGCCATACAAGAAATACCAAGGGCTGATTAAAAGTTACACCACAGGTGATTGCATAGCAGCTTTCACCCAAAACTTTGAATGTATTATGGATCATTACCAGATCCCAAAGTCAGAATGGAGTATAATATACATGAGAAGTCTTTCTGGAGAACCTCTGAAAGTGATAGAGTCTATTCCAAATGACCTGAAGAAAGATTATCAGTATATTAAGACAAAAATTATGTCTCATTTTTCTGCTAGATGAAGCAGGATAGAGAGAACAGTTTGGTAAATTGTCTCCTAAACCAACACAAACGTTCTCTGATTACATCTCAGAAATACAGAATGTTTTTTCTAAGTGGCTGTCAGCAGCCAAAGTGAATGGTAATTTTGATAGATTGACAGATCTTATTTTGAGAGATAAAGTTATCACATCTCTCCCACCTCCATTTTCGAAATTTCTATTAGAATGTCAGTGTGAAAGTGTACAACAGATTGAAAGTCGTGGCTCAGGTTATTTTTCAGCCAATAAACAATGTTTCATTACTGGTCTGACTAGCACAGACTTTGTAGCAGCCGCTACATATGATAGATCTAAGTCAGTGCCCTACAACAAACAAAAGCCCCATAGGCAATCTGCTGAACAGTTTAACCAATGCAAATATTGCCATTTATCACACAACGAAAGTGAAATGTGTGACCAACATCCTGGATACATGTCTTAGTTACAAAACTACATAGCGAAGCAAGACAAAGAAAGAAAGATATACAGACGTGTCACCAAATGCTTCCTTTGTAAGGCGTACGGCCATTGGCGGAAAGATTGTAAAGCCAAAGCTATGTCCAGAAAGGCTAATGCAGCCATGATTGATAGTTCTTCCTCAGAAGATGAAAGTGTAGAAGATCACCCTGTAAACGCAGCACATTCTATTGATGTGTTTCAACACGACAAATGTACTATCTATGATCAATTTCACGAGGATGGCATTTTGACATGCGGCCATTCCATACCTGTTACAAATGAGGAAGCCAATTTAGTAGTCAACTCCCAAGGTAAATTAAATATCCACCATGGGTATGTTATTGGTAGAGATGCCACCGTTTTACGTGATAGCGGCAGTACCCTCATTGGCATTAAGAGAGACTATATCTTACTATCACAATATAGCGGTAAATATGTTACGTGCAGAACTTTCTCGGGTAACATCGAGAGATACCCGCTTGCATGGGCATACATAAGTACACCATTTCTTACAGGAAAGGTCAAACGCGCCTCATTAACCAATCCTTGTTGCGATGTCATCATTGGTAACCTTCCTGAGGTAAATGATATGCCACATGACAGTATTATATCCACTGTCACTTGTAACATTGATAATACCATTTCACCTTCATTACAAACCACCATTCATGATGTATTACCACCTGTAAATGAATGTATGTATGCCAATTCGGCAACGCCAGCACATGAATGTAGATATCTAAATGTAACACCAAGTTGTAATGTAAATGATAACCTTGATATTACAAATGCCGTAACCAGATCTACTGCTCAAATGCAAGATCGAATCGATCAGACAGAGGCTTTACAGCTAATAAGCCCAGTTGTAACATCTCCTGAAACAACCAGGGAGAAATTTATCTCATCTCATCTCATCTCATCATGTTCCTCTTGTACCTTGCGGTGTCGAGGTGAAGTATAAACTTCGTGAGAGTGCCCGGTTATGGGCTTCGTATATCGACATTCCCATGGATTCTGTTATTCCCTCAGTCCAACGTTTACGTGGTCGGCCTCTTCCTCTGTTTCCATCTGGTCTGTACATCATTGCTTGTTATGGCATGCTGTTGACTGGTAGCCTACTTGCATGGCCAAACCATTTGACTTGCTGCTTTCTAATAAAATCTAGAGCAGCTTTAACCCCTACTTTAGTCCTGATTTCTTCATTTCTGATCTTATCTCTTCTTGATACGTTGAGTATTCTTCTCAGAAACCTCATTTCTGTTGTTGTGATTTTTCTTTTCTCTTTTTCTGTCATTGTCCAGGTTTGGCATTGGTAGCACAGAGTTGGTAGGAAGATTGTGTTGTAAAGTGCTTTCTTAGTAGTTATTGATACATGTTTGTTCTTTAGTATTGGTGCCATTTGTCCAATGAGTTGATTTGCCTTATTGCACCTATTTTCGATCTCGTCTTCTGATCTGCCATTTGATGATATTATACTTCCTAGGTACTTGAAGCTCTTTACTTGTTTCAAGGGATGTTCGTCTAGGTGAATTGTTGCTGTTTGTTCTTCTTTAGTTATAGTCATTACCTCTGTTTTGCTTGTGCTAATTTTCATGTTATGTTCCCTACACATTTCGTTTAGACTATTCATGTGGTCTTGTAATTCAGCTTCTGATTTTGCTATTAGTGCTTGGTCGTCCGCAAACAGGAGTTCTCTAATGGTTAGATTTGCAGATGGTTCTTCTTCTGTGTTCTCGTCATGCGGTATTCTTGCTGTCTCTGCTTGGCTGGTTTCTTTACATATGTTGTCTATATATGTTATGAACAAGAGAGGGGACAGGACACAACCTTGTCGTACTCCAGATCTTATGGTGAAGGGTTCTGAGTGTTCTCCAGTTGCTCTCACTATGCATTCACTGTTGTTGTATAAACTTCTGCATAGGTTTGTTAGATGTGTACTCACTCCATATTGTTTAAGGATTTCCCACAGCTTGTTTCTATCTACCCTATCAAATGCCTTTTCTTGGTCGACAAAGGCTAAGTAGAGTGTTTCATTGAATTCAATTGATTTTTCTATAAGTTGTCTAAGAGCAAAAATGGCGTCTGTGCATCCTTTGTTTTTCCTAAATCCAAGCTGCGTTTCGCTTAGCTGGGGTTCTAAAGTAGTTCGTAATCTTTTTTCAAGAATTTTGCAAAATATTTTCCCAGTATGACTCAACAGTGAAATGCCTCTGTATTGTGTGCAATCTCTTTTGCTGCCTTTGTTTTTCCAAATTGGGATAATTATGGCGTTTCCCCAGTCTCGTGGTGTCTGTTGTTCTGCCCAAACATGGTTGAATAGTCTATGTAGCCAAGCTGTTCCTACTTCCCTTGCTGCTTTAATTAGTTCATTTGGTATTTCATCCTGTCCTGGTGATTTGTTTAATGGGGCTAATCTGATGGCTTCTATAATTTCTTCTTTTAGTATGTCTGGTTCTAGTTCCTCGGTGACATCTGTGTAGGTCTCTTGAATTCCTGTGACATCTGATGGGATGTTGAGAAGTTGTTCGAAATACTGCTTCCATCTTATTAGGATCTGTTTTTGTTCACTTATTGGTTCTCCATTTTCGCTGTTAATTATTTCAGTTGGGTCAAAGGGTTCTCCTCTGGTTCGCATTGCACTTATCTTTTTGTAGAAGTTTCTGGTTGCCTCCTTGTAGTTTTTATTTAGGGTTTCTCCATACTCTTCCCAGTCTTTTTGTTTTTCCCTCTTTACTATTCTACTCACATGTCTTCTCGCTATTCTGTATTCTCTGTAATCACATTCCTGTTTGCTCTTCAACCACTTTTTATATTTTTCCTTTTTTTCTTTTACCGCTTTCTTTACTTCTGCGTTCCACCAACTTGTTATTTTCTTTATCCGTGTTTTGCGTTTTTTCGTGGTTCCGCATGTTATTTTTGCAGTATTTAACAGCTCAAAAAGCCGATCGATCTTTGCAGAAGTATTTTAAACTAATAGGCCAAAAGCCACGAGTAGCAAAGAACGCTAAATTGTATTTTGCTTTGAAAAACGGAATTCTGACACGGTACTATACCAAAGGTTCTAGCACTACAGAACAAACGGTGCTACCTTCAGAAAACCGCAACCAAGCATTACAGCTAGCGCATGACATACCCTTCGCAGGGCATATGGCATATGCTAAAACACGAGCAAGGTTACTTACTCAATTCTATTGGCCTAAATTTTGCAGTGATACCAAACTGTATTGCAGGTCGTGTGACATCTGCCAAAAGCTTGTTAAAAAGGGGAAACACCCGCAAGCAGAACTGCAAATCACTTATTTGGCAAGTAGACCGTTTGAAAAGATCTCGGTCGATATAGTTGGTCCTCTTAACCACATAACATCAAGAGGAAACAAATATATTGTAACAATAATTGATTTATGTAGTCGGTGGCCAGAAGCCATTCCGATGAAGAACATAACTTCCAAAGACATCATGGAAGTATTCTTCCATATTTTTGCAAGGGTCGGATTCCCTGATACCATCCTTTCAGATCGGGGTAGTCAGTTTATTGCCGCAGCTACACAAGCCTTTACTAAGATGTTGGGGGTGAAGCAATGTTTTAACAGCCCGTACCACCCACACTCCCCGGGTATCATAGAAAAGATTAACGGCGATCATAAACATATGCTCTCAAAGGTAACCCAAGAACATCCCGAAGATTGGGACACGTATCTACCTGCTATTTTATTTGCATATAGGGAAGTGCCACATTCCAGCACTGGATTCTCACCATTTGAAATTGTATATGGTGCCAAACCACGCGGCCCATTATCTGTATACCAGTCTATGCTGACTGAAAGTAAAACTATATCTACACCCATTTCATCGTATGAACATGTAACATCATTGCGCGATAGAATCATGAAATCATATGTGTTAGCGAAAGAAGCACTACAAAAATCTTGTGCTATCTACCGACAATACGCTACCAGAGGAAATAGAACAATTACTCTGACGCCAGGACAGGACGTTCTTCTTCTATTGCCAAGTGACAGACATCTGCTCACAGACTCTTGGCAAGGACCCTATAAAGTGTTACGACAAATTTCGACAGTAGATTACGAAATTGCAATTAGGGACAAACACAAGATTTTTCATATTAACATGCTGAAACCATATTACCACAGGGACGACGAACAAGTAGAGACTACAGCAAGCACAACAATAGTGGACCAGACAGACGACAACGATACTGACGAGATACCAACACCAGTACTGGACACGACAACCAACCTACAGGACATAAAGGTAAATCCCAAGCTGACGCAGACACAGACCGACAGTTGCAGACAAGTGTTACAAGAATACAGTACAATTTTTTCTAACAACAAAGAACATGACAGACCACATAACAGCACTACAGCAGACATTCGATAGGATTAGACAACATGGACTGACAATAAAACCATCCAAAGTTGATATAGCCTTTCAAGAAATCTCATTTTTGGGCTATAGGATCTCAAATGGCTTTCTATCAACTGACGATAACATCATGTCTAGAATTTTGAAACTGTCGCTTCCGACAACCAAGAAAGTGTTGCGAAGTGTGTTAGGTCTTTTGAATTATTATAGAAAAGCACTTAAATAAGCAAATGAGTAGGGGATATAGGCAACCAATATTGTTGCAAGGGAGATGACTTAACATTTAAAAATACAAATAATATACTAGCTACAGTATTTAGAAGTAACATGAAACTTCTATTTTGCACACACAGTAATAAGAAATATAGTTTGGAAATAAATATTTTTAATAACGAATATACTACTTTTAGACTTCTTAAAGAACATGTTTGTAATCTTTACATACTTACATTTTGTAATCCACTTTTTAGTCGCTTATTTATTTTATAAACAATATTTGTGTACTTTCAATGTAACATATAGCTCACCGAATCATATTTCCCTCGATTTGGGGGAGAACATTTTTTAACTGGTCTCTTAAGGCCACAATCAATCAATGAAGTGTCGTCTCCGCAGAGAAGGTTGGCTGCAATGGATCTCCAACGCTGTCTCTCGCCTTGACTGTACATTCTGTCAGGCTGATGTTCGTCCATCTCTTGATGTTATCCTCCCACTTGTATCGTTGTCTACCTCTTGCTCGCTTGCCCTCAACCTTGCCTTCCAGTATGGTTTTTATAAGAGTACCATGTCTTTGAACGTGGCCAACTCTTTATTTCTGTCATCAGCTCTCCCTTCACTCCCAGTTTTTCTAGGACTCTGCATTTGATTGTTTTTGTTTCCAGGAATGGCTCTCGTTGCTTCAGAGGTCACAGATTGTGAGAATTGTATGGATATTTTGCCCTGGCCATGCGGGTGTACGGGGGAATAACCAGGCTGATAGGCTAGCAGGGAATGCACCTCTTGGTGTTATCTTGCCTATGGACAAGGGGGAGGTGGTCGTGCGCTTGTGGGACCAGGCGGAGAAGGCGGAGGAACAGATTGAGAACCCATATGTGGAAAGAATGAGATTGCGGGTGATCGGCAGATGTTCTGGAAGAATCTCAAAACTGCGAGGAACCCCGGGAAGGTTAACCCGGTCAACAAATGCCCGCAGAAGTCGGATGTGTCGGCCTAACGGCGCAAGAACGCAGCTCTGCTGCTAACAGGCACAACGCAATCACGTCCGAAAAAAAACAACTCCGGATGAACTCAGCAGCAGAAGAAGAAGAAAACTGAGAGGAAAGACCAGGAGAACTATTAATCTGATAGCGGTGGGAACGATTAGTAGTATGACTCTTTACTGGCTGTTGAACAAGGGGACTGAGCACATATGGGAATTTCCTGAGTGCAGGGATGTCGGTTCTTAACTCAACTCAACTCAACTCATACCGTTGAAAGCATTTTTGGCCATTCCTATTCTATTTTTGATTTTCATTTCACTTCTGCCGTCATCTGTTATTATATGTCCAAGATAAGAGATGTTGTGATGTTTACTGTTTACTGTGATGTTCATTGTTGACCTTTCCTTTTCACTACTAATTATCATAGTTTTTGTTTTTTGGATGTTAATATCTAAGCCACATTCTGCACTGTGCCTGTTTACTTCTTCCACTAGGTCTTGCAACTCTTGCTCACTTCCATTGATGTTGAGTCCAGGCATTTCAACTTGTTTAAAATTTCTTTCCGTGTATAGGTTGAAGAGACTTGGGGACAGTACACATCCCTGCCGTACTCCTCTTTTTATCTCTATAGGCGACGAATAGTTATTACCGCATCTAATAGACGCCACTTGTTCCCAGTACAAGTTACTAATAAGTCTGATGTCCTTTCCGTCTACTCCTATATCTTGAAGGCACGTAATTAGTATTTCATGTTGTACTCTATCAAAAACTTTCTTGTCTTATATATAAATAAGGATCGTCTGTATGTATCTATGTATGTCCTTTATGTGTTCGCGAACGGCCCATCCGATTGAGATGAAATTTTCTACACGCCTTCCTTTCATTCCAGAGCTGCCAACTGTGATATTTTGTTAGTGTGAAATCGCCTGCTTACTCAGTATTATGTCATTTTTCATTTTTCATTATAATTTCATATATTTCAGGGGACCTAACTCCGTAAAAGTTATTTCAAGGGGCATAACTTTTCTGTATAACTTATAGTCATATTGTGGCATCGTTTTCAAAGATTTATAAACTCTGTGTCCATAGTTATGTACCGGCATATGAGTTATAATAAATAATGATACAATCTGTAAGGCATTTTCAAAGTTTTCATAAAAATAATGCACAATGCATAACATTGTAACTCATCTTTATTTGCTTAAGAAGTTACTGTAGTCATGCAGGTGATTAGAAAGAGTTTTCATTAAAAATAATGGATGGTGTGTGGAAGGACATTCTTTTAAGTTACTTTTGTTGTTGTATGAATTTAATGAGAACTTATATGACTACTTATATGAATTAAATGAGATGCTCCCCACCAGGGACTGGGCGAAGCCGGACAGGGTCAGCAGACAGATAGACAGACAGACAGACAGATAGTCGGGAACGGGAACTTATATGACTACTTATATGAATTAAATGAGATGCTCCACACCAGGAGCTGGGCAATGCCGGGCCGGGTCAGACCGACAGACAGACAGACAGACAGACAGACAGACAGACAGACAGACAGACAGTCGGTAACGGGAACGAGAACTTATATGACTACTTATATGAATTAAATGAGATGCTCCCCACCAGTGACTGGGCGAAGCCGGGCAGGGTCAGCTAGTAGTCTATAAAACAAACAAAATTATTTTAACGTGTGCACTCCGGCCTACACATCTGATGGTCCAAACACTGCACATGAGAAGGATAGCCAGACTGTTGGTGTCAGAGTCCAATGTAGTGCCAGCAGAGATGCAGGGACATCGTTACGCCCGCCAGGCGAATAGTTCCTAGCGGGGATGCCGTAACATCGTTACGCCCGCCAGGCGAGTATTAGTTACCTGCCTGCGAGGTTGCCGGCTGACAGACAGCCAGCGGTCAGGCAAGGACAAAGCAGGACGCACGCAGGCCTCGTGAAGCCACTTCAGGTGGACAGGCGCGTTGCGAGAAATAGCCAGACAGCTCTGGGACTCGGACTCGACCGGACGTATGATGGGAGAAAGGCTTGTGTAGTTTCTGTGGCCCGAAAGTCGAGTGTCTGTACATCTTGTGAGACTGATTGTAAGCTGTGGGTTGCCTGTAAGTGTATTGTTATACCTTATGTATTGTGATGATCATCTCTAGATCGTGATCTGTAAATAAATCCATCGAAACTTCGTGTCGTTGAGTCTCAAGTCAAATCACGTTGTATTTGTACTGTCTCACATGTGTTAGGTTAACGAGCCAGGTTTAAGACCCTGACATGTGTGGACGTGGTGGCATTCGTCCGGCTTTAAAATGAACGTGGTTTAAGTAATTAACATTTAAAACCTAGAGTTGTGAACTTAGATAATGTTTGTCCGACTTTAGAGTGCATTTAAATGTCATTGTGAAATATATTATTACATTGTTTAAACATGGAGACTAAATGTGAACGTACAGTGCATACATATTGTTTGATCTTGTAAACGTGTAAAACATTTGTGATTGTGAAACTTGTCACCGTTTTGACCTTGTCGACATTGTGAAGTTGTCGCCATTGTGACCTTGTCGCCATCTTGTAAACTTGATGTCTATGTCCTTACTGAATGTCATCTTGATGTAAGTGATGTGTCATCAATGTTGTAGCGTGTTAAGATATAGTTAGATTGTCTTTGTAAAGTGAATTGTGGAAAGCAGAAAGTTTCGGAAAGAAAGTTACTTGTGAAAAAAAAAATTGTTGACTGACAAAATTACGACCTACAATTACACTCAACGCCATACAAACCTAATCAAAACTTAGTGACAAGCAGGCACACCACATCAAACAGACGTTAATTTATTTCCTCCAAAAACAAAGCAGGTTTTCTGTGCCATCTGAAACCCTTGCCCGTAGAGGTCATTTGTGTTTTGAAGTAGCGACCCTACAGTTCCTAGTCCGAATTTCAACCGTTCTTCACCGCATCCAGGACACTTGAGTATATTTTTCTTTCTATATACTTTCGGATGCAAATTTAGGCACATATTGTAAATAGAACACAATTGTAAATTGTTCACGTTACTAACAACTTGTAACAAATTGTGTGTCTGTATTTCATTTGCATTTTCCATCATGTCGTCATTAAATGATTTCATCGATATGGGGTTGAAGTTAAAGTTAACAGGTGATGAGTTAACGAAGTGGAGTGAGAAGAAATACTCTGAATACCACGAGCGTGAAGAAAGAGCAGCTGAAAGAGCATTAAAGCAGGCAGAGATTGAGAGAGAAACAGAATTAAAGAAGGCAGAAATAGCAGCTCAGAGTAAACGGGAAGAGCTGGAGGTGCAACTTAAAATCAAACAACTTGATACTGAGACTGCCATTAACAAAGAGTCGAAGAAATCTGAGAGACTGGAGAAAGAAAACCAGTACAAGAAATACCAAGGTATCGTAAGTAATTATACCTCGGGTGACTGCATTGCAGCCTTTACCCAAAATTTTGAGACTTTAATGGACCATTACCAGGTCCCATTGTCTGAATGGAATATAATTTATATGAGAAGTTTATCAGGGGAGCCTCTAAAAGTCATAGAGACTATCCCCAAAGACCTCAGAAAAGATTACCATTATCTAAAAGTCAAAGATTATGGCACTATTTTATGTTAGATGAGGCAGGTTACAGAGAACAATTCAGCAAGTTGAGCCCAAAACCGACTCAAACGTTCTCTGACTACCTCTGTTTAGTCCGAGATATATTTTCCAAATGGACTTCAGCAGCTAAAATTGATAAGAACTATCAAAAGTTAGAAGATCTTATCATCAGAGATAAAGTCATTTCATCTATTCCATCAGCATTTTCAAAGTTTTTGCAAGAGAATGAATGCACAAGTGTGGATGAGATTGAGAGACGTGGTTCGGCGTATTACACAGCCAACAAGCATTGTTTTGCCAGTGAAGCTACTGAAACCAATTTTGTAGCATCGGCTAACTATGACAAACCCTATAGTAGGCAAAAACCTCATAAGCCTACATCTGAGAAGTACAACCATTGTAAATATTGTAGAATTTCACATCATCAAGGTGAGATGTGCGACAAGAACCCCGCATATCTTACATATTTACAGAACATCGTAAACAGACAAGATAAAGAGCGTATATCCTTTAGGAATTTGCGTAAATGTTTCCTCTGTAAGGCGTATGGACATTATCGTCATGATTGTAAAGGTAGGCAAATGACCAAGAAAGCCAATGCCGCCTTATTTGACAGTTCATCATCAGATGAAGAAGAATCAGAGAAACACCCTGTGAACTCAGCACAGGCTTTTGATATGTTTAACGCCAATAAATGTACTGTTTGTAATACCTTTTATGAAGATGGTATTTTAACATGCGGCCACTCCATTCCTATTGCCAATGAAGAAGCTAATTTGGTGGTAGATTCCAAAGGCAGAATAAACATCCATCAAGGATATGTGAATGGCAAGCCTGCTACAGTCCTTCGGGACACGGGAAGTTCATTGATTGGACTGAAGAGAACGTTCATAATGCCTACAGACTATACAGGCAGGCACGTAACATGCAGAACATTCTCTGGCAATATTGAAAAGTACCCACTAGCATGGGCATATATTCAAACACCTTTCCTCACTGGGAAAGTAAAATGCGCAGCATTAACAAACCCGGTGTGTGATATTATAATTGGAAATTTACCAGAGGTGAATGATATGCCTCATGATATAACATCTCTTTGCATTAATGAGATCACAACATCACCATCAAATGTCATCATTGATACTGTTGTACCACCTAATGAATGTATGGTAGCTAATGTAGCACTAGGATCTCATGACATCATTGATAACACTGTTTCATCACCATCTGATATCATTGAATGTGTGAACGCAGTAACCAGATCTACTGCTAGAATGCAAGATGAAATTAATCAGACTGAGGCTATAGAAATGCTTAGCCCAGTATTACCACCTCCTAAAACCATGAAGGAGATTTTTGTAACAGCCCAAAAGGCTGATCCTTCATTGTCAAAATATTTTAATCTGATCGGCCAAAAGCCAAAGTTAACCAAGAATGCAAGATGGCATTTTGCTTTGAAAAATTGTATCCTCACCAGGTATTATACCAGAGGTGACAGCACAACAGAGCAAACTGTTTTGCCAATTGAGTATCGCAAGCAAGCCTTACATCTTGCCCATGATATACCTCTTGCAGGGCATATGGCATACGCTAAGACCAGATCAAGATTGTTATTACAGTTTTATTGGCCCAAATTCTGCAATGACATTAAGCAATATTGCAGGAGTTGTGACATCTGCCAAAAACTTGTAAAGAAAGGAAAAAACCCACAGGCAAAGTTACAAGTTACTGACTTAGCCAGTCGACCTTTTGAGAAAATATCTGTCGACATAGTGGGCCCTCTTAATCAGATTACAACAAGAGGGAATAAATATATATTAACTGTTATTGATCAATGTAGCCGCTGGCCTGAAGCGATTCCGCTAAAGAACATAACTGCCAATGATATAATGGAAGTTTTCTTCCATATATTTTCACGGATAGGATTTCCAGACACTATCCAATCAGATAGGGGAACTCAGTTTATCGCCGCATCTACTCAAGCTTTCACCAAAATGCTAGGAGTGAAGCAATGTTTCAATTCCCCGTACCATCCTCACTCGAGTGGAATTATAGAAAAATTTAATGGGGATTTAAAGCATATGCTTGCTAAAGTCACGCAAGAGCACCCCAATAACTGGGACGTATATTTACCTGCTATTCTCTTTGCTTATCGCGAGGTACCACATGCTAGTACAGGTTTCTCTCTTTTTGAACTTATCTATGGTGCCAAACCACGTGGCCCATTAAGCATTTATCACCAAATGTTAACTGAATCCACTCCTTTACTCAAACCCATATCATCATACGTATACGTTACATCATTGCGTGAAAGAATCATCAAATCTTGTATAATTGCAAAGGATGCACTAAAATTATCTGGTGCTACATATAGACAATATGCTGACAAAGGTAACAGGACAATAACGTTGACACCTGGACAGGACGTTCTTCTTCTTCTACCTAGTGACAGACACTTATTGACTGATTCTTGGCAAGGACCATTTAAAGTGACGCGACAGATTTCACCTGTAGACTATGAGATCCAAATAAAAGACAAACACAAGATATTCCACGTCAATATGCTAAGACCATATTACAACAGAGACAACGAACAAGACGATACAACAGCATGTACAGTGATAATAGACCATGAAGATGACGAGGCTAATGACGAAATTTCAACACCTGCATTAGACACGACAAACTGCTTGAAGGAAATTAAGATCAACCCAAAGTTAACTCAAGCAGAAACAGACAGTTGCAAACATCTCATACAACAGTACAACACCATTTTCTCCAACAACCCAGGACAAACAGAATTAGTACAACATCACATCACACTCACGTCAAATACACCCATAAAATGCAGACCATACACCATTCCATTGCATTACAAAGAACACTTACATCAAGAGATCATCAGCTTAGAGAAAAACAACATCATTAGACGATCCCAATCGAATTTCTCATCTCCAATGGTCATAGTACGCAAAAAGGACAACACAATAAGACTCTGTGTCGACTACAGGAAATTAAATAAGATAACTCTTTTAGATTTAGAGCCAATGGCAAACTCTGAAGACCTATTGACAGAACTGACAGACGCTAGGTTCTTTACGAAGGTAGACATGACTAAAGGTTACTGGCAAATAGCAGTAGACGAACAGAGCAGACATCTGACAGCTTTTGCCACACCTTGGGGACTGTACGAATGGTGCAAACTTCCATTTGGGCTTGTCAATGCCCCAGCAACATTCGTACGTATGACACGACTTCTACTAGTAGACATTCCTAATATTATCTATTATATTGACGACATTTGTGTTCACACAAAGACGATGACAGACCACATAAAGACATTAGAACAGACATTTGAACGCATTAGACAGCACGGACTGACGGTAAAGCCTGCAAAAGTAGACATAGCCTATCAGGAAATATCCTTCTTGGGGTACAAAATATATAATGGCTTTGTCACGACAGACGATAACATTGTGTCCAAGATACTAAAACTCTCACTTCCGACTACGAAAAAGCAAGTCAGAAGTTTGTTGGGACTTATAAATTATTATAGGCAGTTCATACCTGATTTTTCTGAACTGACCGAAGTATTTACTAACCTACTAACAAAAGATCAACCGGAGAAAATTGTAAGCAATGAATGCCTAAAATTTGCATTCCAGAAAGTATTATCTTATTTTTCTGATAATAGCTTACACAATCCCATTCTGAAATTGCCCAATCTTCAATTACCTTTCAGATTACGCACAGATGCGAGCTCCGTGGCGATTGGAGCAGTCTTGTTGCAAGAGCACAATAACATCCTACATCCTGTGTACTTCGTCTCCCGAAAATTAAAACCGAGAGAACGGGCTTGGTCAACACCTCAGTTGGAAGCCCTAGCTCTAGTGGTGGGTATAACTAAATTGTCCAGATTCCTCCTAGGACGTCATTTTATTGTGGAGTCTGACAGTAGTCCATTGAGATTTATCAATTCAGGTGTACCTTCCAACCAAATGATAGCTCGCTGGTCTCTTAAGCTTCAAGATTACAGCTTTGAAGTTCGACACATCGCGGGCAGAACCAACACGATTGCCGATCTTTTGTCCCGTTGTCCGACCGACCCAGTAAGCACCAATGTCTGAGTGCAGTGTGTAAAATACACTCGGACCAACACAGCCATGCATCAGTGAAGTTTTTTTCACAAAAGCTGTGTATGTCTATATGATGTGATAGGGGTTTATTCCCAATATATATAGTTTTCTTATTTTACTATTAATGTAGTGATTGTCGTGAATAATTGTGTAGTGTGTGGTAGAAAGAGAACTTTATTAATTGTATATATTACGAAACAAGAACAGTGCCACATTCGCTCTCAACTTACCGCAAGCGAACTGTCAAAAGTTATCCGTGGTAGCTGTATTTGGAACTTATCCAGTGATATTTTAACTCCGTGTGTGAAAGTGTGACCTGAACATTGACATCTACACCACTTCAGTCAATCGAAATCCAGAAGTTTTTCCAGTGTAACAACCAACACATGAACGATCAGAACATTGCACATTCCGTTTTACTACAGCAGACCGGAACAAGTGTGTTCTACAGATTTTCAACATCAGCTGTTTCGTGTGTACTTCCGGATGATTTAGAAATTTAGTGTAAAATTAGCAGACGACAAACAAAAGCTTAAAAAGTTATAACACTTCTAAACTCTTTACGATTCAATAATTTCGAATACACGAATTGTGTATTAATATTTTTCATTAAATGTAATCTTAGAATCATGTCTTGATTAATTTATTCATACTACCGACATTTTTTCGCTAGTATGGAAAAACATCAAGCTATGACGCTGAGAAATAGAAGAATTATTGTAAAATATTATATTTCTTACATTTTGAAGTTATGTCCCTTTCATTTAATTGTTATTACATTATTACACCAAGGGCGTTAATTGAAATGTATACGATGAGGTATTGTGTATAAATAGCCATGTTGTTGCCAGATTGTTAACACGCCAAGAAGCCATCTACTGGGCATGGTAGAGTGTTACCGACATTGCAGACCGACACAAGAACTCCTGGCCAAATGAGGTCAGAGTTTGAGCGTTGAATGCGACTTATATAAAGCCGTATTACGGTCTTGCCAGATGTTTTTTGTTTCAAAAAGCATATTATTACTTTTTTTTGAAAGGCTGCGAGGTAGTTGCTTGGGAAGCTGTTACTACCGATCTGACTGGGTCAATAATGCAATTAAGGTAATCAGCCATCGAGAGGATGAAGCTTGACGAGTGTTAAAGGTTGAACACCACATGTCTTTAGATACAATGTCCATTTCTTATGGGTTTCTATGCCAAGATGTGTGTGTTTAGGTATTTCTAGATCAATGTATATAACAGAAAGGTTGACTCTTACAGGTTAAAAATATTAACCCAGTATTGTATATAGAGTGTACATGAAAGAGTCCAATGTAGTGCCAGCAGAGATGCAGGGACATCGTTACGCCCGCCAGGCGAATAGTTCCTAGCGGGGATGCCGTAACATCGTTACGCCCGCCAGGCGAGTATTAGTTACCTGCCTGCGAGGTTGCCGGCTGACAGACAGCCAGCGGTCAGGCAAGGACAAAGCAGGACGCACGCAGGCCTCGTGAAGCCACTTCAGGTGGACAGGCGCGTTGCGAGAAATAGCCAGACAGCTCTGGGACTCGGACTCGACCGGACGTATGATGGGAGAAAGGCTTGTGTAGTTTCTGTGGCCCGAAAGTCGAGTGTCTGTACATCTTGTGAGACTGATTGTAAGCTGTGGGTTGCCTGTAAGTGTATTGTTATAACTTATGTATTGTGATGATCATCTCTAGATCGTGATCTGTAAATAAATCCATCGAAACTCGGTGTCGTTGAGTCTCAAGTCAAATCACGTTGTATTTGTACTGTCTCACATGTGTTAGGTTAACGAGCCAGGTTTAAGACCCTGACAGTTGGATAAGCGCGCACGCTCTTAAACTTCCGGTGTGCTGATGCCGATGTAGCGGGTTCAACCTCTACACCTGTCAATTGGGTTAAAATGTTGACTTCTTGTCCTTGACTTGGAGACATAAATTTCAAATACCTCAGAAGTCGGAGTGGGTTCGCCTGATGGCGAGGGACACTGGTAATAGGAAAAGCTAATCCACACACAAAAATTAGTCCCGTGCACTAGAAGTAGTAGCATCTGTATAGACTATGCTTGAGTTCACATACCAAGGGCACGTTCTTGCTACGGGACTCGTGTCGTCTAGCAACCCGCGATAGCGTAGTGGCCAGATGCTGGCCTGCCGGTCTGACGGCCATGGGTTCAATGCTCATCGGGGCGGAACTGCATTTTTAAAATACAAACATCATTAGACATTTGTGATAGAGGAATTCTTTAACAAACAAATTATATACAATCATTAAACAAGCACTTAAAGAATCTTACTGCAGTTGATGTCTAGGGCACATCAACACACAGTCGACTCGACGCGCTATCGAGAGCAAGCCGCCTAATCGGAAGCTGGCCGCGTGTTAGAAAATGGCACGTAGCAAGAAAATCTCCACTATAGTATGTCCCGCAAAGAATGTTTTCATTCACGATCAATTATTTTGAAAACTGTCTGTTGCATCGTTATGAATTTTTTCCAGCCGTCTTATATTTACCCCCACCCAAGGAATATGTCTTTGATAGGTCCAAAAACAACTTAAATCATCGAAAACGGCGACATTTCTTTGATGTTTTGCTGAACAACTAGTGATTTCTCGCTAACAAATTTATGTTTACAGTAATGGAAACCCCGCCAATTCAGATGACACACAAGGCGTATCCGGATTCGTATGGGAGTGGGTGCAATGAAAGAACTAGCTTAAAAGTCGAAAGGGTTGGCTGCATTGCACCGGTTGTTATCCCATATGGCTCAGTTTCTTTCCGCAGCGCGGAAAGCGTCGCACAAAGCACGAACTCCGTAGCTCCAGCGGCGACCCTCGGGAGTCTCCGAAAAAATGTACTCGTGAAATGAAGGACGCGGCCCGGAATCGAACATACAACCTTCGGAGCCCGAGTCAGACGGCTTGACCATTTCACCACGGAGAATCCCGAGAGGGGTGCAATGTGTAACATTAGTAAAGACAGAGAATTTACAGAGGCATGGGGTAAATAATTTGTAAATTAACAGGAAAGTAGAAGGAATATATTTCTTACCTTATTTTTCATTTCCTTCTTGTTTCTTCAGCTGCTGGTTAATAAAGTGTACACAAGTATTCATGTTAGCTTTTTATATTGAGTTCGTGAAAGCTTCCAAATAGCTGTGCGTTAATGAGCGTATGGAGTGACCAGAAATGATACCGCAATTTAGTCATCATGTTTCCATTTTTAAGGATCTTTTCAGCTGTCTGTGTAGTTTGTTCACACGTACACATGGGTGACAGACCCGCCTTGAGTCTTCGTGAAAGATTGACTACTCTGCTGTTTACCGTTCAGAGACGGAACATGATTACCTGTTTTGCACTATGAAAATAGTTGTCAGTGTCTCTGTAGTGGGCTTTCTTCTTAACGACCAAGATGTTGGTCCTCTTTTCATTGAAGTTTATAGATTGATTCGTATGCACGTGTGTTGTCCCCTAATTTGACAACGTGTTTGCTCTCACGTTTCTTGTTATACCACAATATGTCAGTTTCCACCGCAATATTACTCTTCTGTTGGTATTCAATGCGTTTAGTGTGTGTGTGCGTGTGTGTGTGTGTGTGTGTGTGTGTGTGTGTGTGTGTGTGTGTGTGCGTGTTTGTGTGTGTGTGTGTTTTTTTTAAAATACAGTTGTTTGTCATCGCTGAGGGCTTGCGGAATTGAAAATTCATCACTATGGAATACAAACTGTTGCCATTGACATTATGCTGATGCTGTAATGTTTAGGGCCTGTAATTCTGCGATCTGCTCAGACCTTAATCTGTGTCGGACGATTCCAGTAGGTTGATGATTGCTCTCAGTTGCATAAAATCCAATCCATCCTTTCTCCAATAGTCCTCTTCCTCTTTCAACACATGGTCCTCATATTTTTTCCAGTAACTGTTATCAATATTTAATAGCGCGGACTGGTTGACAGACAGACAGACAGACAGACAGACAGACAGACAGACAGACAGACAGACAGACAGAAAGGTAGGTAGGTAGGTAGGTAGTTAGGTAGAAAGGTAGGTGGGTGGCTGGCTGGCTGGCTAGGTAAGTAGGTAGATAGGTAGGTAGATAAGTAGGTATGTAGATAGATAGATAGATAGATAGATAGATAGATAGATAGATAGATAGATAGATAGATAGATAGATAGATAGATAGATAGATAGATAGATAGATAGATAGATAGGTAGGTAGGTAGGTAGGTAGGTAGATAGATAGATAGATAGATAGATAGATAGATAGATAGATAGATAGATAGATAGATAGATAGATAGATAGATAGATAGATAGATAGATAGATAGATAGATAGATAGATAGATAGATAGAAAATCAAATCAAATCAAATCAAATCATCTTTATTAGGGTCACAAATTGGGCGCGCAGGCCCGTCTTACATTCGGCCCTTCCAATCACTCGTCTTTCGTTCATCAAGAGCATTATACATTTACATAGGAAGAAAAATAAACATTGTAAAATGAATGTTGTAAACATAAACAAGGCTAAACATGGAGAAAAATGTGTACATAAAAAATATGTGACGTAAAAGTAGTGATGCCAGCGCGTCCCACACACACACACACACACACACACACACACACACACACACACACACACACACACACACACACACACACACACACACACACACACACCACACACTCTCTCTCTCTCTTTCATTCACTCTCACTCTCACTCATTCACTCACACACACACACTCTCACTCATTCACTCTCCCGCTCACTCATTCACTCTCCCGTTCACTCATTCACTCTCCCGCTCACTCATTCACTCTCCCGCTCACTCATTCACTCTCCCGCTCACTCATTCACTCTCACGCTCACTCATTCTGTCTCACGCTCACTCATTCCTTCACACGCTCACTCATTCACTCTCACTCATTCACTCTCACGCTCACTCAATCACTCTCACGCTCACTCATTCACTCTCACGCTCACTCATTCACTCTCACGCTCACTCATTCACTCTCCCGCTCAATCATTCACTCTCCCGCTCACTCATTCACTCTCACTAATTCACTCTCCCGCTCACCCATTCACTCTTCCGCTCACTCATTCACTCTCCCGCTCACTCATTCACTCTCCCGCTCACTCATTCACTCTCACGCTCACTCATTCACTCACACTCATTCACTCCCACACACAGACACTCTCACTTATTCACTCTCCAGCTCACTCATTCGCTCTCACGCTCACTCATTCACTCTCCCGCTCACTCATTCACCCTCACGCTCACTCATTCACTCTCACGCTCACTCATTCACTCTCCCGCTCATTCATTCACTCTCACTCATTCACTCTCCCGCTCACTCATTCACTCTCACGCTCAATCATTCACTCTCCCGCTCACTCATTCACTCTCACGCTCACTCATTCACTCTCACGCTCACTCATTCACTCTCACGCTCACTCATTCACTCTCACGCTCACTCATTCTGTCTCTCATTCACACTCACTAACTCTCTCACTCAAACTACAGTAATGAACATAAGTTTAGATTATACATGATAAAATCAAATGGTATTTAACTTATAATATGACAGATGCGAATACACAAACATATGGATTCGCGTGTTACATAACATGCGTGTTACACGACATGAATCTGCTCAGCTCTCTCTCTCTCTCTCACACTCTCCCTCTGTATTCTTTCATATACACACACTCACACGCATGCGTACGCTCACACACACACACACTCTCTCTCTTTCTCTCTCATTCACTCTCACTCTCACTAATTCACTTTCCCGCTCACTCATTCACTCTCACGCTCACTCATTCACTCTCCCGCTCACTCATTCACTCTCCCGCTCACTCATTCACTCTCACGCTCACTCATTCACTCACCCGCTCACTCATTCATTCTCCCGCTCACTCATTTACTCTCCCGCTCACTCATTCACTCTCCCGCTCACTCATTCACTCTCACTCATTCACTCTCACACTCACTCATTTACTCTCACGCTCACTCATTCACTCTCACGCTCAATCATTCACTCTCCCGCTCACTGATTCACTCTCACGCTCACTCATTCACTCTCACGCTCACTCATTCCTTCTCACACTCACTCATTCACTCTCACTCATTCACTCTCACGCTCACTCATTCACTCTCACGCTCACTCATTCACTCTCACGCTCACTCATTCACTCTCACTCATTCACTCTCACGCTCACTCATTTACTCTCCCGCTCAATCATTTACTCTCTCGCTCACTCTCACGCTCACTCATTCACTCTCCCGCTCACTCATTCACTCTCCCGCTCACTCATTCACTCTCCCGCTCACTCATTCACTCTCCCGCTCACTCATTCACTCTCCCGCTCACTCATTCACTCTCACGCTCACTCATTCACTCTCACGCTCACTCATTCACTCTCACTCATTCACTCACACACACAGACACTCTCACTCATTCACTCTCCCGCTCACTCATTCGCTCTCACGCTCACTCATAGATAGATAGATAGATAGATAGATAGATAGATAGATAGATAGATAGATAGATAGATAGATAGATAGATAGATAGATAGATAGATAGATAGATAGATAGATAGATAGATAGATAGATAGATAGATAGATAGATAGATAGATAGATAGATAGATAGATAGATAGATAGATAGATAGATAGATAGATAGATAGATAGATCCCCGCCAGGAGCTGGGCGAGGCCGGGCCGAGTCAGCTAGTTTATTTATATAATCACGTTTCATGAAAGAACCCCCATTGGTGACACATCTGAACGATACCATTTAACTTTTCGCGCTGTTTGTGCCAAAAGGAAAACCGCGAGACAATTTCAAAAAAAAAAGCGGGGATGTGTCTTGCTGAAGCTGTAATACTTTTAAAATAATGGTATTACTCCCGGAGCCGTAAATTATATACCGCATATAAACAAACATTGAAATCTGCTGTCCAATCTCCAGAACAAAAATTTCTTTGTTGGGTGGACATAATGATAAAGTTATATGCTAAATCTCATCATTTTCCCTCAGTTGGTTACTGAGATATAGAATTTTATATTGAAAAAAAAACAAAAAACACTATACCTGCTTCTGTTAGCGCCGAATGTTGGGCAGCGCTTAACAAACTCGACACTCCACATTATGTCAAAGGCTTCGGGCGGAAGAGCGAAATTGGGCGTGTACAAGCCTGGTGTAAGGAAATGCAACTTAAAGACTAAATGTCATGGCAGAGCAGACCAAGCCCTAAGCCTTGGTTGGTAACTGGTCTAGGATCGAAGCTCCCCTCTGCTGTGTGTCCACCGTGACGAGGTAGAGGGGCTTGTGCGTCCCAATGACCCCAAGAGCTATGCCGACGGTAGCACAGCTACTGGTAGGGCCACCCATGTCGGACAGGTCAAGGGAGAGGGACCAGACGAAGAGACACACAAACCTGCTGCCTTTAGACTGGGGACAGTCAAAGGCTAGGGAAAGCACCCCAAATACATGCTTGTCAAAATCGGATGTACTGAGCCACAGGCTCGACAAAGCAGTGCAACGTAAAACCTGCTGCCTTGTAGGTAGACTGGGGACAGTCAAAGGCTAGGGAAAGCATCCCGAATAAATGCTTGTCGAAATCAGATGTACTGAGCCACAGGCTTGACAAAGCAGTGCAACGTAACTTAATTCATGATGTCACAAATCAAAATTAATCGTTATGGTGCTAATCCCGTGAAGTCCCATCAGGCGGCGATAGTGCCGGGCCCCCTGCCTCGAGGGGGTCCACCCATGACTACTGGTGGTCACCTTCCCCTGTTCTGTCTAGTCAAGGCACAGAGGAGTAGGTTAAGAGCTATTGACCAAATACCCCGGACACTCAACATACTACAGTGGAATGCCGAAGGAGTTTACAAGAAGAAAGACTCCCTAACACAGCGTCTTCATAAAGATAGAATAGATGTGGCATGCATTCAAGAGACACACCTCAACGCCAATCACAAATTCTCAGTCAGAGGATATCAGGCCACACGGTTCGACCGCGAAGGACATAAAGGAGGAGTTCTAATACTTACACGAAATACAATACCTTGCAGCGAAGTATCTGTGATCTCTGACAACCAAACGGAAATTATAGGTGTTGATATAATGATAAAGGACGTGAAAATAAGAATCTACAATCTGTATAGCCCAGCAGATAAGGACCTTACACTCTCAAACATGAAAATAACTGACACAAACTGCATTATTGTCGGAGACTTTAATAGCCGTTCAGAAAGATGGGGATACCCAGATACTGACAAAAGAGGAGATGAATTGGAGGACTGGGAAATAGACTCAAATCTCCATCTACTCAACAAAGCGGATGACACACCGAGCTTCTACTCCAGAAGATGGCTTACCACTTCTACTCCAGACTTAGCTTTCTGCACAGGAGACATCCTCCACAAAATCGATCGCCATGTGCTGGACCAATTAGCAGGTAGTGACCACAGACCAATCAAGCTTGTAATGAATATGGAGTATGTTCCACAGGAGCAAAAGCCCTTGCCCCGCTGGAATTACAAACGAGCAGATTGGGACAGATTTGCCATACTAACAGACAAATATTGTGAAAACATAAATACACGATATGGCAACATAAAGCAAATGGTGGAAAGTCTAAACAGAGCTATAATACAGGCAGCCACTGAGTCCATTCCTAGAGGAGCGAGGAAAAATTACAAACCATACTGGACTGAAGAACTACAAAGGTTGGAGGACAAAGTTGAAGATGCCAGGAAGACAGCAGAGAGAGAACAAACAATTGAAGCGAATATCTCTCTCAAAGCCATCTCAGCAAAATATAAAAGAACAGTAAATCAAACAACAAGAGATTGTTGGAGGGAAAAAACAGAAAACCTGAATTTTGACAGGGATGGAAACAAACTATGGAAACTAGTGAAAGCCATGAACAATGAGGGACCTAGAAACAAACAAATAACAATTAAACAAGGAAATGCCTTGCTTACAGGAAAAAAGGCTGCAAATGCACTAATGGAACACTATGCAAATGCAAACCACATTGATATTACAACCGAACAGAAGAAAGCAATCAAAGACAAACAGATACATCATAGAAATACAGAGACAGCAGCAGAATATATGATTGCAAATCTAACAATGGAAGAAATGGAACAGGCAATGAATACCCTAAAAAAGAAGAAATCACCAGGAAAGGATGGAATCACAAATGAAATGCTAATAGGACTAGGCACCGAGGCAAAGAAGAAACTACTAGCAGTCCTAAATAACAACTGGAAGAGAGGAATAGTCCCACAGGCATGGAAGGAAGCTATACTAATACCAGTCCCAAAGAAAGGAAAAGACCTAGAAGAACCAAATGGCTACCGACCTATCAGTCTACTTAGCTGTGTAGAAAAATTAATGGAACGCATTATCAATGGCAGGCTAACATGGCATCTGGAAGAAAACAAACTCTTAACACCACACCAAGCAGGATTCAGAAAGTACAGATCCACTGAAGATCAAATAACCTATATAGCTCAGGAAATAGAGGATGCCTTCCAAGAGAAAAAGCACACACTAGCAGTCTGGATAGATTTAGAAAAAGAATTTGATAAAGTATGGAAGGAAGGACTGAAAGTAAAACTGCAAAACATGCATGTTTGTGGAAAAATGTATAAATGGATCAGCCACTACCTTGAGAACAGAACTGCCAGGATAAAAGTACAAGGACAAACAAGCAAAATGATGCTGCTGGAGCAAGGTGTCCCCCAAGGAGGAGTTCTTTCACCAACATTATTCCTAGCATATATAAATGACATCACAGAAAATTTTCCAGCCAGAGTACACACATCCTCCTTTGCAGATGACCTAGCCATATGGACATCTGAAGAATATATTAGTACAGCTAACAGCAGAATACAGCAAGCCTTATTAGCGCTAGAGGACTGGTCAAAATCATGGCTAGTGAAGATAAATGAGGAGAAAACAACATGCACAGTGTTCTCCCTCTCAAATAAAACTCAGCAACCTAAGCTGGTATTGAATGGAAAAATATTGCGCCATGAAGAAAATCCAAACTATCTAGGAGTCACCTTTAATCGTCGCCTGACATGGAAGACACAGGTTGAGAAAAATCGAACAAGAGCAAGGCAGAGAATGGCAATCATGAAAAAGCTTGCTGGTACAACGTGGGGAGCAGATGAGAAAGTTCTCAAGAAGTTATATACTGGACGGGTGAGGCCAGTACTGGAATATGGCATTGCAGCTTGGGCAACAGCAGCTAAGTCAAACTTTAACAAAATAAGTAGAGTCCAAAACCAAGGAATGCGAATCATAACTGGAAGCCTGAAGACAACGCCTATTAATGAACTAGAAAAGATCACTTGTTTACAACCAATGCAGGACATAAGAGATAGCAGAGCCCAGCAACAAGCAGAAACATTTAGAAGATTGACAGACGACCCTATGTATAACAGGTTTAATGGTTTTGGAAAAGGAAGACTGAAGCGTAGCAACTTTGTAGAAACTGCAAAACAAAAGATTAGGGCAGATCCCATACTTAACATATCAACAGTCAAGCCCATTTACAATGCACACAACTTCCCAGCTTGGAGACAGCAGCAACTGCCTGAGATGATAGAAAACATTCCTGGTATTGAGAAAAAGAACACTCAGAATGAAACCGAAAGAAGAAAAATAACCCTCAACTACATAAAAGAAAATTACCCAAGCAGCAATTGGACCCATGCATATACAGATGGATCAGCCAAAGATTCAATTAAAAATGGAGGAGGAGGAATTCTCCTTAATTTAAAAACATGGAGTGATAAAAACACAGGCAGTGGCAACTGGAAAATTTTCAAGTAACTTCAAAGCGGAGGTAGAGGCTTTGAAAACTGCAGCAGAAATGCTCTTGATGGAGGAAAATAATGAGAAGCAAATAGCTATCTTCACAGATGCAAAGTCAGCTGTCTCAATACTGAAGAGCAAAAACAGCACAGAACTAGCTGACCTAAGAGCAGCACTCCATGGTCTATGCCAGAAATCCAAAAAAAGTTGTAATACAGTGGATCCCATCACATTGCAGTATACCTGGAAACGAAGAGGCTGACAGACTGGCAAAAGAGGGCGGACGACTACAACAGCCTGACATAGACATAACCTATAATGAGGCAAAGAGGTTGATAAAAAGCACTTATAGAACCAAATGGGAATCGGAGCATCCAGGCCATCAGAAGGATGATGCATATTACAAACTCAACCGAAGAGAACAAGTAGCAATCTTCAGACTCCGCACAGGACATAACAGGCTGAAATACCACTTGTTCAATAAACTAAAGATAGGAGATACCGATGAATGTAATTGTAGAACTGGAAAAATGACAGCAATACATTTGCTGCAGGATTGCCCAACGTATGCAGAACAGAGAAAGATATTTTGGCCCACACCTGCTTCATTTGAGGACAAGCTCTATGGAGATATCAACAAGCTAAAGTTGACCGCAGCTTACTTTAACTACATACAGGTTGACATTTAAAAGTGCATGAAGACCCAGAGGCATGAAATGGAATATTTCTTGGATAGCAAATCCATTATGTGGAACGTCCAAATCGAAAGCTCGCTGTGTGGGCTTCATAAAAGGTGGAAAAGTGTCCTAGTGGCACGAAATGGAATATTGCTTGGATAGCAAATCCATTAGTGGAAAGTCCGAATCAAAAGCCCATTGTGTGGGCTTCATAAAAGGTGGAAAAGTCTCCTAGTGGCATGAAATGGAATATTGCTTGGATAGCAAATCCATTACGTGGAAAGTCCGAATCGAAAGCTCACTGTGTGGATGTCAACTGCAGACTGCATACTTCTGGTTTCCGGAAGAACAGCCTATGGTGAACGGAAGGCCCAATATACGGAAGTAAGGCTAAGCAGCCATGTGCAGGACGTGACGATTCCTTGGGTGAGCCCAGTACCAGAGCGCTATGTATCGGCTCTGCAAGTAAGGAAACCTCCTTGGATGGCGGGGAATGCCCATGGTCTGCCCCTGCCTTCCCTTGAGGGCTTACCAGGATCTTTGGCTGTTCTATATGGACCAGCTGGGATGGGGGATAACACCATAACAGTGAGAGTCAAACGTCCTAAGAAACCCCCGGGAAGGTTAACCCGGTCAACAAATGCCCGCAGAAGTCGGATGTGTCGGCCTAACGGCGCAAGAACGCAGCTCTGCTGTAAACAGGCACAACGCAATCACATCCGGAAAAAAAACTCCGGATGAACGAAGAAGAAGAAGAAGAAGGATCGAAGCTCCGACAGGCGGACAGTTAGAGCATTGCTTTGTTGATTCGGCAGCTTCTGCGGCTTGCCTTGTTCCAGACGTATTGGTGTCACCTTTCCTCTGGAGTAAACTAGACAGGCCGAGAGAGAGAGAGAGAGAGAGAGAGAGAGAGAGAGAGAGAGAGAGAGAGAGAGAGAACATGCTGCATGGGCAACACATGTTACCTAAATTCAGCCCAGGCTTTGTGTTATGGAGAGATAACCCCATTTTACAAACTATCGTCTATCAAGACGGCAAACTATCGTCTGTCAAGACGGCAAGGCTCCAGTCAGTCAGTTTGTTGTGTGTTGACTAGGAATCTAGCCTCAGTGTCGATTTTGTCGTTGTCTATTCTTCTAAAGGCTAAAGCTGACTAATTTCATTTATATATTTTATCGTTGATTTAGTCATAATATTTTTACAGCTTTACAAATTGAATTTTGTGATCTTTAGCCTTTTCCAGATACTAATTGATTGCTAATTACGCGGGCAGTGTAAGGTATTGTAGTATGGGCAACATTCGCCTCAGAAACCACATCTCCGTTGCTTCCACAATCTTTTTAAATTTGTTCATTCACATTCCAAGATTCACTGCTATCAACCAGAACAGGTTTTATAAAATCTTTCAGTACTTTTGTTGCCAATCTTCTTCCAAGTTGGAACATAGGCCTATCTTGTAATACCTCCTGCAACTGCCCCTGTTCTCCTAATATTGTTTTGGTCTTTAACTCTCTTCTCCGTGTGCTTTAGGCCTCCCACTATTTCGCTCGCCTTGTGAGTCCTAGACAAGGGAGTGCTTTAGTTATGCTATTTTCAGGTTTTCTGTGTCATAGCCATAGCCAGCGGCTTTTCCCCATCTCCTGATTCAAACCAATCAATCAGGTACCGTCTCCACAATGAAGGTTGGCTGCAATGGATCTCAAACATTATCTGTCTCTCCCCCTGACTGTACATTCTGTCAGGCTGATGCTCGTCGATCTCTTGATGCCATCTTCCCACTTGTATCGTTGTCTACCTCTTGCTCGCTTTCACTCAACCTTGCCCCCCCCCCCAGTATAGTTTTTATAAGAGTGTTATCTTTTAACGTGGCCGAAATATTTCACTTGCCTCTTTTTTTATTTCTTCTTCTTCTTCTTTCGTTCGCTTGAAATATGTCTATAACTGCAATGCTGTCTCTTGTATGAATTGAACTGTCTTTTTCAGTTCACGCAGTGGTCCATAGAGTTTATCTTCCACTGTCGTCGCTCTAGGCCAGAAGGTTTTTTTAATTTCTTTAATCAACTCTCTTTTCATTCCCAGTTTTTCTAGAAACTCTGTATCATTTGATTGTTTCTGTTTCCATGAAATACGACATATTCTTCTGTATATCCACGTCTCCAGGGCCTCTATTCGACTTTCAAGTTGCTTGTTCAATGTCCAGGCTTCCGCGCCATATAATAGTGTTGAATATATATATATGTTAAATTTGACAATTATAATTTGTAATGCGTTGTTAATCTTTCTAGATGTTAATACTGATTTCATGCTGTTGAAAGCATTGTTGGCCATTCCTATTCTCTTTTTGATTTCTATTTCACTTCTGCCATCATCTGTTATTAATATTACATGTCCGTTTACTGGTTCAAATGCGTTTAATTATCTCCATGAGCTCTTACGTTGGTGATTCTGTCATACCATTTCAGTCCCACTATTCCGCGCAGGCATAAACTAGTGAATGTTTATAGAGCTTCTGTATACCTCGTTTAGTCGTTCTCTATGTTTGTAGCCTTACAGCGCTTTGGCATGTGATGCTAAACCCATATTTAATTATTTTTATAGACCAATCGACACACAGAGGGTGCTGTGGTAAGTGTCACACCGACCGCTTGTGCATTCCAAGCCATTTCTTGGTACCAATGTATGGCTGGGTCAACCTGGGAGCCCATGCCAATTTAAATAATCCAAATTCGCGACCCATTCCTTACAGTAGCTGTTGCCAATCTAGTATATACAAATCGCACAATTAGGCGACAAACCCGCGCACTTGGCACACTTTTCATGTGACCTCATCTCGAAGAACGACACTCCCGCATTTTACGAAACGAAACAAAGAAAACAAAGTCCAGAATCTATAAACATCAAAATAAACAAATCTTGCAGACTCTTGAAGACTTCGACATTTTATTAAGCCACTGCTAGAATTTTCTTCTTAACTGGTTCTTGTGAGTTTATATCTTAATTGAGGGATTATATTTTGGCGGAATAATTTTGACGTGGCACTTCCGACAAAATGGTTGCGGCCTGTAACAAATAGCAATATTAGAACGAATGTCATCGGACGTTCAGACTTACAAGGAGAATAACCATTTGTCAACATTCTGATAGATTTAGTAAGTCATGTCATAATGTATAGCCTGTTTATTCCTTGGTACTCAAATATCAAGTGTACGTGCTTGAAATTAAAGAATTAAGATAAGAATGCGTAACATGAAATTACAAGAGAGGCAGCGAGTTCAATATTTTTGTACGTCGGTATTTGAATTTGACTAATAATTTCATACGATGGTGACACAAGATCTTATTTAATGTAACAACAAAGAAGGTATATCTTAGCTAAAATCTCTGTAAGTTGATTATATTGACGGATGTATACAGTATAATGTCTGTGAGTTGAGGTTTTAAAAATAATATCGATAATTTGTATTCACTATTCTGAAGTGAAACTGGCGTGATAGTTGTGAGTGTTGATAAGGACAAACGGCTAAAATAAAAATAATGTTATTGTCTTTAGGACTAGGACACCATTGTGATTATAACATTTCCGAAATAATGCTATAATCGCATGACTATACAATTACAATGTTTCTGTTGGTTGTACAGTCTTATTGTGTTTCTTTGTATATGAACAGTATTAAACAGGTTTTACAATTATTTCATTGTCAGCAAAAAATAATTTGTCATGTCATATTTTGCACATCTTATTTATGAACTTTTATAATGTTAATAACTGGGGCCCATGGGGAAACATATTCATAAATAATTAACTTCTTTTTGTCTGAATATGAAAGCATGTTCATGAACGATATCATGTGTTTGTTGGTGTTGGAAAACATGTCTTATTGTCTATGAACAATTTCCCATGTGTTGCTGGGACCCATAAGGGAAGCCAAGAATAGTAACACTGTTGCCTACCATGCATGTCGTAAGAGGTGACTAAGGAGGCTTGATGGTTCTGTTGTCCTGCTACTGAGTGAGTGCGTGGCGCGACGCTGAGTTTCGTGTGAAATGCTTTTGAATCTGCCCAAGGTTTTTTGGAACGTGACTGCATGTTCAGAGTTATGGCAGCTGGCTATGTCCCAGAGTTGACCGGTTTTTGTCTTATGCAGAAATGTGTGGCTGCTGGGCTTCTGGTTGACTGCCACTACCGTCGACGATGAAGTGCATTTTCGTGGAGGAGCATTCTGGCGGCGGCATTATCATTATGTACAGTGAAATGTTTTTACATCTGCCCGAGGAGACATCTAGAAATGGAACAAACATCTGGAAATGTCTAGAATGTGTAGGTGAACATCTAGGAAAACACCCGGATTTGAAAATGGCTGCCGCTTCCACCGCAGATGGGCAGTGTGGTTTCGTGGAGGACTTTTGTGTTGGCATTCTGGTGACGGCATTGTTAAACTTCTGAAAACGGAACCGACATCTAGAGGTGTCTGGACTGTGTGGGTGAACATCTAGGAAACATCCAGATGGGAAAATTACTGCTGATACCATCAGAGGTGAACTGTGTTTCATGGGGGACTATTGTGTTGACATTCTGGCGGCGGCATTATGCACAGTGTATCTGTGTGGGCTGTTGTTTGTCTAGACTCCTGTCTTTTCCACTTTTCACATTGGGCAGTGGGGAGCGTTTTGTGTGTGATATTCACTGGCACAGGAACAGAGCATAATGGGGATGACCCATTGCTGTGAAGTTGGAACTACGACTAACTAACTAACTATGTCTATGAACAATATTAGATTATTAATTAGGAAATGAAATGATTCACTTACTTATAGTTGCACTTATATTTGCTGGAATGGGAAAACATTCATATGTTTATGAAGATATTCACTTGTTGTTGGAATAGGAAATCATTCACTTATGTTTGTTGAAATAGGAAATGGTTCACTTATATTTGCTGGAATATGAAAACATTCACTTGTGCTTTATGTATAGCAAAACATGTTTTACTTGCTTGTTGGAATTGGAAAACATGTTCATAGACATACCAACTCATGCTTGTCTAAACAAGAAAACAGTCACTTATGATTGTTGAAAACATTTGTATGTGCTTTTATGTATAGAAAACATGTTTATTCTTTTTCTTCTTCAGTTTGCCTGAAATGTGTCTTTATCTGCAATGAAACATGTTTATGAACATAGCCACTTGTATTTATTGGAAAAGAAACACATATTTATGAACATACTGACTCAAGCTTGTCTGAACAAGAAAACATATTCACTTATGTTTGTTGGAATAGGAAAACATTCACTTAAACTGTTACAGAGTGGGTTCGCCTGATGACAAAGGACACTATTAATTGGGAAAGCGCAAAATTCAGGCCAGCACTATAAGAAGTGTATGGACTACGCTTGAGTTCAAAGCGAGTGAGCGCAAAATAAAATAAACTTGTACTGTGATGTATTGAAAATGATGTTAAAATTGAGTATTTACTAATGAGACCGCCACGAATAGATAAAACCAAATCTAATGCTACCTCAATGATGCCTGTATGTCAATTCTGAGTGGAGATATTCACATTTTTGTGAAGGTGTCTCTGGCTAAAATATTGAAATGATTGTAGTGACTTTGGAACTCTTCAGTATGGCCCATTATCTCCACGCTACCAGTTCTTGCGAGATTATCTCAAACGGGTCATAGACTGATATGAAATAGCAAATAAATTATTAATAATCTTTAAACTTTCATTCTCTTTAACTTTAGTAGTTCAAATTGCATGTTTTGACCCAGTCTGATCGATAATTGCGTCAGCCGCCATCTTGATTTTCCATTCACAAAGACGAAACATGTCCAGACACTTGTTCTTCGTCTTTCAACTGAGGGATATGGCTGAACACCTCTGAGTCAATATCCCCCGGATGTGAGGGCCTGGCCGTTACTCACCCTCTGCCACATAGAGGTTCTTCTTCTTCTTTCGTTGGCTTGAAATATGTCTATAACTGCAGTGCTGTCTCTTGTATGAATTGAACTGTCTTTTTCAGTTCACACAGCGGTCCATAGAGTGTATCTTCCACTGTCGTCTCTCTAGGCCAGAAGGTTTGCCTAGATATGTTATATTTTGGGCAGTCTTGGAGTATGTGCTCTGCTGTCTGCGACACCAATCCACATGTGCACATGGCTGTTTCACCAATCTTGAATTTTGTGGTAGTCATCTTGAGCAGGTTTTTGTGGGCTTTCTGACTGATTTGATCATTCTTTTCTTTTGGTGGTATGTAACGGGCACATCAGGCTGTTCTTCTTTGGCTCCTTCCTTAGCCAATTGATCAGCTCTGTCGTTTCCAGGTACTCCACAGTGGGATGGTATCCACTGTATGGTGACCTTATGCTGACTGCTAAGTTCAGAAAGTAGTGTCCTTAGTACTGGCAATTTCCCAGACAGGAGCGCCTCGAGTACTGATTTTGCATCTGTCAATAGCACCACAGGTTGTGTACCATTGCTGGTATTTAGTAATTTCTCTGTTGCTATCTTGATTGCCTCAATTTCAGCATCGTAGTTATGGCAGTACTTTCTTGTCGGTACTCTAGCTGTGTCCCTAGTATTATTTGGGTATTCTATGTACACTCCCGCTCCTCCATTTCGAACAGCATTATGTGCTGACCCATCTGTGTAGACTCGGATCCAGAGGTCCTGTGGGTATTCTTCATCAAGAAAGCTGAGAGTGGCTGTTCTGCGCTGCACACTGTTCTGTTCTTCCTTGTCAAATATTCCTCTCACTTTTGTCTGGATTTGTAATGATAGTCTATGCTCATCTTTCCATGGAGTTCACTCTGGAATAGTTGTTAGGGGGATACCAACTGTGGGCAAATCGGTGGTTTCTCTGCAGAGTCGTTCGGCCCAGTGGATAAAACTACTTTTCAACCGCCCCATAGCTAGGTTTTCAAATCTGTTCTTCATAGGGTGGCCTGGCAAGCTGAGGAACTTTTCTGTTTGTGTTAGCGTTTTCGTATCTCTGCCCTCACTCAGTGCTTGTGTCCTCCCCATCTTCTCCATTTCCACTATAGGGGTTGATTTCATCCCTCCTGTGGTGACTCTAAGTGCTTAATTGTGCACTTTGTCCAGCTCTTGTAGTGTGGTTTTTGATGCCGAACACCACGCAGTTGACCCGTATTCCAGGTGTGGTCGTATGCTCTGTTGATAAACTTTGCTAAGTATTTTCCCACTGGCTCCCCATGTGGTTCCACTTAGCTTTCTCAGGATGGCTATTTTCCTTCTGCTACTGCTTTGTTGATGTGCTTTCTCCATGTCAGCCTGCCATCAAATGTTACTCCAAGGTATGTTGGTTCTTTATCTTCTCTTAGGGGTGTTCCATTTATCTGGATGATCCCTGCCTTTTGTTTTGGAGAGAGGGTAAATAGGGTGGTGCTGCACTTGTCAGTGTTTATGCTGACACACCATCTATTTGCCCATGCAACAAATGTATCTACAGCTCTTTGTAGCAATCTGGTGGCCACTGATGCATGTTCATTTGTGCTCCATAGAACCAGGTCATCGACGTACATTGCCGCTTTAATTCCATGCGGTAAATTAGCAACGAGATCATTGATGAAGATTAGAAAAAGTGAGGGGGACAAGACTCCGCCCTGGGGAACACCGTGACGCAGTAGTACTTTCTTGCTCTTTAGTCCGTCTATCTGTACTTGGGCTCTTCTGTTGTGCAAGTATGCTTTCACCCATTTGTACATTCTTCCATTGACTTTGCAGTTTCTCAGTTTCTTCATCAGATCTTCTTTCCAGACTTTGTCAAAGGCTTTCTTCAAATTTATCCATGCCGCAAGCACCAGCTTCTTCTCTTGGAATGCATCCTCAACACACTGCTCACCTCCATAGCATGAGGAAGGGGCTAGAAAAGGTGCCCTAAACATTGTCTGCTTCATCACTACCTAACCAGCTAGCCGCGGTTGGTGGGTACCCTAAACTGCGGTCGACATACAAAGAAAGATAAAACAAGCAAAGCTAAAAGAGTAAACCATATTCCCTTAACAATTGGAACTTGGAATGTACACACCCTACTTGACAGAGACGGTGCGTCAGGTCCAGAGAGACGAACAGCACTGATTGGGAGAGAGCTGGGCAGGTACAACATCGACATTGCAGCCTTGAGCGAGACACGACTTGCAGAAGAAGGCCAAATCTGTGAAATTGGTGCCGGCTACACATTTTTCTGGAGTGGAAGGAAAAGCGAGGAAAGACGCCAATCCGGTGTGGGATTTGCCATTAAGTCGGCCCTGGTCGGCAAATTAGCTGGATTTCCAAAGGCTGTAAACGACAGGCTCATGACCATGAAGTTGCCTCTGCTAAATGGAAGGAAGCACGCAACCATTGTGAGTGTCTACGCACCAACTATGACCAACGAAGATGATGTCAAGAATAAGTTCTATGAGGACCTGCACAATGTATTAACATCTGTTCCCAAAGGAGACAAACTTATACTCCTTGGGGATTTCAATGCCAGAGTAGGCACGGACACCACCTCTTGGAGTGGCATTATTGGAAAGCATGGAGTCGGAAATTGTAACACCAATGGACTCCGCCTCCTTCAGACATGTGCCGAACACGATCTCCTGATTACGAACACAATTTTCCGTCTCCCCATGAGAAATAGGACATCGTGGATGCACCCTCGCTCGAAACACTGGCACCTCATTGACTATGTAATCGTCAGGAGGAGTGACAGACAAGACGTTCGAGTGACAAAATCCATGTGTGGTGTCGAATGTTGGACAGACCATCGTCTCATTGTCTCGAAAATGAACATCCACATCAGGCCACCACGGCGTCCTCAAGGGGCAAAAATGCAAACAAAGCTAAATGTCACCCGCCTAAACAGCAAGAAAATGCAGCAGTCGTTTGAAAATATGCTGGAAGACCGCCTCAAGCCCAATGCTGAAGCAAAACAGGATACAGAAACAGAATGGAGAGCCCTAAAGGACACGATTTACAACACTGCTATGGAAATCCTGGGTCCAGCCCCCCGAAAGCATAAAGACTGGTTTGATGAAAATTCCGAAGACATCAACCAATTGCTGGCCGAGAAACATCTTCTCCTCAAGGCACATTTGAATGACCCAAAGTCAACATCAAAAAAAGATGCTTTCAAGAACATTCAGAGAGTAGTGCAGCAGAAACTTCGGCACATGCGGGACTCCTGGCTGAGCAGCAAAGCTGATGAAATTCAGGGCTTTGCTGACAGACACGATATGAAAAACTTCTACGACTCACTGAAAGCGGTCTATGGTCCTTCATCACCAGGCATAGTTCCCCTCCTCAGTGCAGACGGGGGAACATTGGTCATCGATAAGAAAGAAATCCTCCAACGCTGGGCAGAGCATTTCAGCAAAATCTTAAATGCAACTTCCTTCTTCGATGATGAAACCATCAATTGCCTTCCTCAAGTTCCCACCAATGAGACTCTTGATGACCTGCCAACCATAGTGGAAATAAACAAAGCCATCCAGCAACTCTCCAGCGGCAAGGCACCTGGTCCTGACTCCATCCCAGCAGAGATATACAAGGCAGGTGGGCCGGTCCTAACAGAGCAGCTTCACCGAGTCTTCACAAACATATGGATGAACGAGACCATGCCACAAGATTTTAAGGACGCGTCAATAGTCCACCTTTACAAACGTAAAGGAAACCGCCAATCCTGTGACAACCACCGAGGCATCTCCTTGCTTTCAATTGGAGGGAAGATACTCGCCAGAATTCTTCTCAATCGCCTCACAGCCCATCTCGATCAAGGTCTTCTTCCTGAGAGTCAATGTGGCTTCAGAAAAGAACGTGGAACTGTTGACATGATTTTCGCTGCAAGGCAGCTGCAAGAGAAATGTCAGGAACAGAACTGCGAAATGTTCTCCACTTTCATTGACCTTACCAAGGCTTTTGATACAGTCAGCAGAGAAGGACTGTGGAAGATTATGGCAAAATATGGCTGTCCACGAAAGTTTGTCCAAATAGTGCGGCTATTTCATGACGGCATGCAGGCAAGAGTACAGGAAAATGGTGAGCTGTCTGAACCCTTTCCTGTCACCAATGGAGTGAAGCAAGGATGTGTCCTGGCACCAACACTGTTCAGCCTCATGTTTTCAGCCATGTTGATGAATGCCTTCGAGAACGACGACATTGGAATAGACATCAACTACCGTATGGATGGAAAGTTATTCAATCTCAGAAGGCTGAAAGCTAAAACCAAAATTAACAGTGGCACCGTCAGAGAGCTCCTGTTTGCTGATGATTGCGCTCTATACGCCAACTCAGAGGCGGACATGCAACATAATGTTTCAGCTTTCTCACATGCCGGTGCCAACTTTGGGCTCAATATCAACTTGGAGAAGACTGTAGTTATGTACCAGCCAGCTCCAGGGAATAATCACACTGTGCCGAATATCAAAGTGAATGATCATAGACTAAGTGTTGTGGACAAATTTACCTATCTTGGCAGCACCGTGTCACAAGCTGCCACAATCGATGACGAAGTGAATGCAAGAATCTCCAAGGCCAGTGCAGCCTTTGGCAGACTGTACAAGAATGTATGGGACAGAACTGGAATAAGCCTGCAAACAAAGCTAAAAGTCTACAAAGCAGTTGTATTATCCACACTGCTATATGCTTGTGAAACCTTGGACTGTTTATCAGCGACACGCTAGGAAATTAAACCACTTCCACACAGTCTGCCTAAGGAAGCTACTGAAGATTAAATGGCAAGACAAGATTCCAGACACTGAAGTCCTAGAAAGAGCATCCATACCCAGTATCCACACTCTACTGATGAAGAATCAGATTCGCTGGGCTGGTCACTTGACTCGCATGCCAGATCACAGGCTCCCTAAACGAATTTTTTACAGCGAACTACGTTGTGGTAAACGCTCCCAAGGTGGCCAGAGGAAACGTTTTAAAGACACTCTGAAAATTTCACTGAATGCTTTTGGAATTCATCATGACACCTGGGAGGCTGCAGCCAGAGACCGAAATTCGTGGCGTGCATCATTGCGCAAAGGTGCAGTTATATGTGAGGCAACCAGGACTGCAAGAGCTGTGAAGAAAAGGCAGGACAGAAAAATCACTGCAGGAAATCCTCCTCCAGAGACGTCAAGCATTCTTTGTCCACATTGTCAAAGAACATTTCGAGCCAAAATAGGTCTTATCAGCCACCTTAGAACCCACGGCTCCACACCTTCAACCCCACTGGATGAAATGAATGGTCATCATCATTCTTGATGGACAAACAACAGAGTAGCACTGCCTAAAGCCAGCCTGCTGTGGCACAAGGATGTTTTTACTTTCAATGTACCTCTGCAGTCTGTGATTGATGATGCGCTCCAGTGTTTTGCAGAGACAGCTGGTGAGGCTAACTGGTCTGTAGCTAGAGGCAATGGAACTATCTTTCCCTGATTTTAGGAGGGGTATCATGATTGCTTCTCTCCAGGCTTGTGGAACACTGCCTAAGGTCCAACTGTTATTGAAGATCTGCAACAGCTTTGCTTTGGCCTCTGTTCCTAGGTTCCTGATCATTTCATTGGAGATACCATCAGCTCCTGGTGACTTTCTCATTTTCAGTTTTGATATGGCTAGCTGCAGTTCGCTGATTGTGATGGGTGCCTCCAGAACCTCATGTACTATTTCCTTCTGTCCCGTATGTTGCTGTTTCTCTCAAATCTCTTGTTTCTCTGGACTAATTTTGATATTGTTATCTTTGGTGGCCCAAAAAGGAGGTTCCGTTAAAAATGGTCAAAACCCCC
>JACEFZ010012016.1:195000-281501 GCA_014155875.1 Cepaea nemoralis | reverse complement strand
CACCCATACATACATACATACACAACATACACACATACACCCATACATACATACATACATACATACATACATACATACATACATACATACATACATACATACATACATACATACATACATATATACTCACGCGCGCACGCAGGCAGGCAGGCACGCACCCAGATAGGCAGGCAGGCAGGCAGCAGGCATGCACGCACACATGCACGCAGGCAGGCAGGCAGGCAGCAGGCACGTACGCACGCACGCAGACAGGCAGACAGGCAGACAAACATACATACATAAACACAATGCACAGACAGACAGACAGACAGACAGACAGACATTAAAATCTTTAATGCATACATACAACTATCCATACATTCATACATACTTGCGTATGTACATGCATGGATAGATACATACATTGTAATCATTAAATATTACATTTTGCAGTAGATGGTTATATTCTTTGATGTGAATAAAGTGGGGTGAAATAATGATCTTGTGAATAAAGTAGGAGAAATACTGATGTGAATAAAGTAACCATTAAACCACTTTCCGTTGGAAGAGGGCTTCAGGGATCAATTAAGGAGGAATAGATTTGTCTTGAGTTCAAGAAGCTGAACCATTGATAAATCCAACGGTACTCTGTTGTGTACATCCCCAAGATCAAGACGTGTACTCCCACTGGGAGAAAGACCCCCCCAAAAAATTATCCAGTAGATTATACCATGAATGTGATTTGTCCTCATATGCTATTGGTGTATTCGCTTTACATGATCAGTTGCTAATCATTTGACATTTTAAACGTTATTAGCGTGATGGTGTTGGCTCTGGAACGTTGTTTCTCTACACACCTTCACAATGAGTTTCCAAGGACGAACGCCTGTAGTTTTCCTCCACAGTCCTCCCTCTGTTCGCTCTCGAAGATGGCTGTACTGTAGGTTTCATTGCGCTCTATTTCTTTGGCTTACTGCGCAATTGACACTATTTAAATTACTGTTCACTGGAGTATTCAGCAGACGTGTGACATGCTTAGAATGCCATTCATGATTATCTTCAGCTGTAATCACAAGAGCTCTGCTGTAGTTACTAGGCAGTGAAGATGCTGCGCTAATAATAAATATACATACGGCAGCCGAATTGACTGTGACACGCAAATCAATGACGTTGACTTTAGTCGTACGTTGATTTAAAGTCTTGGTAGACGTTAGATGTTTGATGGTAGATAGTAGGCCTCTTTCCTTCCTGAAGGACTATAGAGTTGTGCCGCTGGGGAGGTACCTGAAAGCACCGCTGGTGATTGTATAGTCCGATGCGAGACTGACAATCTCTCTCACAGTTTCCGCATCTGTAAGACGAGACAGGTCCCGCAGTAAGTGACTGAGTTTTGGGCCTGTGCCGCCTATCCTCTTTTTAAATATTGAGCACAACCCACTACTGGCAACGCTGATCGTATTCTGGTATGAACCAAAGGCCTATCCACGTCAATATGGAAGCACTATACTCGAGTTTCGCTCTCGTTTGAGCTCGTCATTAGTGCATATCCCTGACCGGATCCGGAAACAAGCCCCGGATCACTGGCGTGTGAAGCGAGTGTGTAACCACGCGACACACGCTGGACACGCCAAATTATCATAACAGAATATTACAACGTTACCCATCGTAGGCTATGCTCAAGGCTATCCTCTTTTTGTTGGATCAGATTGCGCTCAAAGAGCACCAGTCCGTTTCGTACATCTCTTCTCCAGGAACATCTGTCTGTTGCAACTCTTTCCCACGTGTCTGGATCTATGCCAAGGGTTTTTATATCTTGTTTACACACATCCCTATATCGCAATTGGGATCTTCCGGCTGTCCTCTTTCCTGCGGCTAGTTCTCCGTTTAGGAGATCTTTGGGAATACGTTCATCCTCCATTCGAGGTACGTGACCCAGCCACCGGAGGCGTCTCTGCTTGAGGAGGGAGTGCACTGTGGTAATATCTGCTCTTTTAAGCACTTGTTTGTTTGTTATGTGGTCTTTCCATGATACGCCCAGGATACGTCTCAGACATCTCATATGAAAGGAATTCAACTTTCTTTCCTGTCTTTTGTACAGAGTTCAGGATTCGAACCCATAGAGTAGTGTGCTAACAACACAAACTTTATATACTTGAACTTTTGTACGCTCTGTTAGTCTATTATTCTCCCAAACTCTTTTAGCTAGCCTGGAAAATGTTGTGGCTGCCTTTCCAATGCGTCTATTGATTTCTGTCTCTAATGATAGATTATTTGATATACACAAACTCGTGGACGACCTTCAATTCATAATTAGAAATTTTGATTGATGGAGGCGCACCAGCATCTTGTTCCATCACATGTGTTTTAATTAGGCTGATGGTGAGTCCAATGTCTTTGCAGCCGGCTGTAAAACGATCTATGAGCCGTTGGAGATGTTCTGCTGTATGAGTAGTCAGTGCTGCATCATCTGCAAAAAGTAGTTCTCTTATGCATCTTGATGTTATTTTGGTCTTTGCTTTGAGTCTTGATGGGTTAAAACGTTTGCCATCAGATCTTGTATGGAGGTGTATGCCTTCACTGGCAGTCCCAGATGCCTGCCTTAAGAGAACGGTGAAGAAGATACCAAAAAGTATAGAAGCAAGCACGCAGCTCTGCTTTACTCCACTGCTGATGCTGAATGACCGGGATGTTGAGCCGTCAAATAAAATGGTCCCCCGCATGTTTTCGTGAAATGATTTCACGAGATTAAGAAGGGTGGGTGGACATCCTATCTTTTCAAGGACCTTAAAAAGGCCGTTTCAGCTCACGAAGTCAAATGCCTTTGTGAGGTCGATGAAGGTGTGGTATACAAAAACGTCTCTACTAACATCCGTCTATGGACGCCCTTAAAAATAGCACTCCCTAATAATTACTGTTTAAGTATCTTACTTAATGTAGGAGAAAGGAAAAGTAGCACAGCTTAATTTAACTGACATTAATTAAAATTTAGCCTTATTTTGGTTCACGCACCTGGCCAAGACCGGCTTGATTTAAAACAAAGGCACTAAAGCGGCCATTTCTATTCAAGAGAGCATAAAAGAAAGTCTGCCTTTCCCTTCGGGGATAGGGCATTTTTGCCATAAAAATATGTCATTCTCTGCAACCATGGTATTTTAAATCTACATTATTAATACGTATTTATGTATTACATGTACCATTGTGTTTAATTAAGAAGTGGTTAGAATGATAAATCAACATTCTGCAAACGCCAGCAAAAGACCAATTCGAAGAAAACTGACAACGTTGCGGATGAAGTCCTACTTCAGAGGAATATCCAGGATGGACTTCAGTATCTAATAATCTACAAAGATGAATATCAACAGAGTAACTAACAACAGTGTATCGTCTGCTTTACTTCTGAGAAGTACCACCTATAGCCTCATCATTCAACCAAATCAGTGAAACTATGGGACAATCCTACTACAAGTTACTAAACCTAGCAACAGTGAAAACCCTTCAACTGTTGGTTGGACTACCAAGTTGATATCCAACAATGGATAAGCCTTCGAAAGAAAAGTCACAGAGCAGCAAGGTTAGAGGCACCTAACACCAAGTTCTAGAATACTAACACCAACTCAAACAAATGGGAAGAGACACTGAAACCACAGAAGCCAGTACAAACAAGGTACCAACTGAAAACCATAACTACACCAGATTACCTCATGGATCCAAAACCTGAACACCATAAATAAGACCATATGAAAGCAGCTAGCGGAGTAAATGCCTTTACGCCTGCAACCAAAGAAAGCATCTGATTGCTTGCAACCCTGGGTATATGTGTTGAAAGTAATATTCTTCAGTTTCATGCCTGCAGCAGAATCCTGGAAATATCTCCAGATGAAACCAAATGAATGACTCACCATTGCATGTTCTACATGGAAATGGTATGAATCAGAACTCTATGCTGGTTTGTAACAGTGAGGGATTCTAGGTTAGGAGTAAAGAGTTAAGGAATGCTGCGCATTCCTTGACTAGGGGGAAAACCATAGTGAACGTGTGTGCACGAATGAAGAAGGGTATCTAGGAAAACACACACGTCACTTGGGGGCCAGGAGAACAGATGTCAACACCGAGAAGGGAGTCTCCATCATATGTGCTGAGCTAGAATGATTCATCAATAAAATCCTTTTCTAACAACGCGAAGACTGACTTGTCTGGTGCTATACGTTCACGATCATAGCCTTTGTGTGTAGCACTGTCACACGAGGCTGATTTGGTGCCTTTGACCTACGAAACATGGGAGGTCGCGGAGAGAGAATACCGCCATAGCTATGTCGGGCATGTCTGGAGAAGTAATTAATTTGAAAAACAACAGATGAAAGCCGACTGTTGGTAGCTGTTTCTGGGTTTGCACTAGATTCCTGATTAAGAAGGAGATCCAATTTCAAGGTCAGCGCTAAAGAAAAGGTTTGAGTGATACTTATTTTTTTGAAAGACTGATGTTATTGCATAATTATGAAATTAGTTGGAGAACTGACCAACGCAAAATGCTATAAGTAATGCCGTTCTGCATCAAAAATCAGTAAGAAAAAAATGAGTTTTAACCCGTGGGACTGTTGAAGGTGAACTCAAGGTTATGGTACGAATTCCAGAATTATGAAATCAAGGTCTGCAATACTTTAATACAGTCAACTTCTTTCAACTTGTTTCAACTATTTAAACTGACCATGGGCGAGAGTTCCACATGAAAATAAGAGACTGGATAGCGTCAGCTTTAAGTCCAGTTGTTGTTGACTGGATTACGTTTGATATATATGAAAGTCACAGATTGCTGCTGGAAAATAGGTTTTTTTTGCTGAAGTCGTGAGCAATTGTCGCTTCTTGCATGAATGGTGAACTTATCTGAAGGGAATCTACAGTAATCGAGCAGGTAATCAAAGTCTTGTTGCGAGCCTGATATCGAGCGTGATCAACGTCGGGAAATAATTGGAAATAATCTGAATTCGACTTCGAGTAAATTAGTAAGGAAAGAAATCCAGAGGCTCTTCGTGTTTCTAATCATTTTAACGAGCTTGATTGGAGTCCTTTTTTTATGTGGTGTAGGAAATTTTGAATCAGGAGGTCATTTAAATTCTTTTATCAAAATTCAGGGTTGAAACAGGAATATTTCTTCGTCAGGATCTTCGATTGGAGGATTTAGTTAAGTTAATTAGATAATATTAGAGTAATTAACAGATTGTGTATTGTTGCTGGGTTTGAAATCAATATTGTTGAAATATTTGTAATATTGCTTGATAATTATAAATTTTAGGATGGAATCCCAAGATTTTTCACAGGTACTCACTGGAGTTGGCGGGGCAATATCAAGGTTGGATGCAGTGTTAAGACAACAAAATATAAGCACTGATGTTGAAAGATTTAGTGGTCAGGCAAACCAGTTTAAAAACTATAGACATAGAAGAAGAGGGAACGTAAAAATGGATGAATTGATCCATCCATTCAGAAGAAATACAGCACAAATACATTCACTAGATAAAATGAGAAAGTCTGTAAGAGAAACGGTAGGTAATACAAATAAAACAAATATGGTTTGTTGGAGTTGTGGTCAGAGGGGACACGCTTTTGGATTTTGTATTAACAGATGTGCTCACTTTAATACACAGAATAGAAGTGTGAATAGTAGAACAAATGGGAGTTTTCGAGAAATGCAAAGAAGACGTGGAGTTAATCAAACTAGCGCAGAAATTATGACACTGGTAAGAAATTATAGAAGACAACGTAGTCGAGGTTTCCAATCGAATGGCCAGTATGATACCATTACGCCAAGGCCACATCAAAGCTCAACCTGCTTTAGAAAACAACCGCTTATAATAACGACAGAAACTGTCACAGATGGAATGTAAACGACCGTGACGAGAACACGAAGGTATGAAGAGAGACAACATGGCAAGCCAGAGGAAAATAGTTGGCAGAGACAGAATTTTTATAAGAAAAGATGGAACTGGCCATCTAATAGTGAGGAGCAGAAAACATTACGAAATCAATGGTTTGAAATCAGAAGGTTTGAGATATGCACTCGCAAAGTCAAACAAAGGAGAAAATCAGCATCAGACTTATAGAACCTTAGCTGATGATCGACAGGTATTTTCAATTGTTAGGGGTAGACAGGAAAGAGAGACACAGACGCAGGCAGGTAATACGATAGAAAATAGTACGCAGACTCAGGTAGATATTGTAGAGAAAAATACCCAAGTAAGGGGAACGCAGACTATTAAGACGCTAGAAGTTGCAGCACCACCTCAAGTGAAAATTGATAAGGTTGCGCCAGTCAAAATTAAAGAGGATGTTCCGGCAGAACGTAAGCCGTCGTTAAAACCAAGAAACCCCAGGAGGAAAATTAGAAAAAGTGCTGGGACTAGGACTGCTGCGACCAGTCTATTAGTAAATGTAGGAGATGACACGACAGAGGCATCAGACTTGTCAGAGTGGGGACGTTAAATGTATTCCCGACCGGAGGGGTGGTACTAGAAGTAAGAAAATTGGCAGGGGTGATAGTTCCAACTATAAGGATGTTGCTTCCTCCTCTACAGCATATAGTAAACAAGCTGGGAGAACAACTATAGTTAGTGATTACTCAGAAGATGAAATAGCATGGTATAACCGATATAAGACCTATATGAAACGATACCAAAAACAGTCATGACAGAGGAAAATAATGTGTATGACGATTATATGAGTGAAGAGTCAGTTAGGGAAAATATTGAACCTCCATTTATGAATACAAGACAAGCAGTAAAAAGAAAGTTGGATAGACAGAAAGAAAAAGAAATTAAGAGGCAAAGGAAACTTAGAGAGAATTCTTCGAGTGAGGAAGAGATGCCACTTTTTGAAAATCTGTTGAGACGGCAAGACAGAAAAATTAGATTGGATGTAGAAAGGAAGAGATTAGCGGTTGCTAGTAATGGATATACAGATGGGGAACAAGAGATGGATGAAAAGTCAGAAACTGATGAAGAAGCTGATATGAAAGAAGATAGCTCTCCTCGAGAGGATAGAGACATTGATGTAGATATTGCAATTATTGAAAAAAATTTGAGGTTATTAAAGAAATGGAGAAGTGATAGATGAAAAGAGTGATATAGGGTTCTGCAGATAGCAGATAGAAGAAGAAGTTGGACACGATAATTTTGTGTTTACAAAGGTACTTGATGGAATTTTTCTAAAGCGGAAAATTATTATTGGGTACTCAAATTGGTCTTGAAATTTATAATGTATGTGTACATTGATTAATGTGGGGGGATAAATATGATGAGGGGATTGAAATGCTTTGCTCAATTGTTGGGACTTCAATTGTGTTTTATGAAATGTGAAAAATAAGTTAACTTAGATGGTTATTTTTTACGATGTTTTGGGTTGATTGAGTTACCCTAAGGGTGGTTAAAATGATTATTACTTTGAAGTTCAGTTAGAAGATGAATTAAAATAGTAGTTAGTGAAGTGCAGTAGCAATGGAGGGGTATGTAGTTATACATGTGGGGTATGCAATGTATATACAAGGTTTATAATAGGAGCTGGATTGAACAGCGTTTAAGGGGAGAATATGGGGGGGGGGGAATGCCAGGTTGAAATTTGGCATTTAACTGCATATTGGAAGAAGAAGACTGTACTTAACAGTTAGGAAGTTTTTGTGGTTGAAGGAAAGGTAAACAGGAAATTGTTGGTCTGAATAATACAAAGGCTGGCAGTTTTGGATTAACATATTTTTTTGATAATAACAATTATTATTGACGGAAACTGAAGATAAATTTTGAAACTTTATTTTTTGATAAAGTTTTGAGAATGTATGGGAAGAGAAAGGTGATTACTTCTTACTTTCTTACTTTTTCCTTACTTTATTAATTTCAGGTGCGCACCTACACAAATCTAATCTAGCTATTTTTTCCTGTCTATCCTAGAATACTGAGAGAGTGAGAATGTGAATAAGGGGGAAATTAAAGGATAAGGGGAATATCTTCAGTTTTGTCAATCATAATTTAGATGGACGTTTTAAAGTTAAAAGCGGTTCGCTTATGGAGACTTTTGTATTGTGGGGAATTTTATGGAGAGTTTTGTAGAAAGTTTTCTAGAGAACTTTATGACGAGTTTTGTAGAGAGTTTCGATATTATGATCTCTGGGTAGCAATTGGCTATGAGGAGATAGGAGAATTGACTTAGGAAATATATAGAATTGTTGTTATTGTAGTATAGAGAGGTAAGGTTAACTAATTAAAAGTGGGGTTGAGATTTTTTCAAGGAAAAATTCTCTTTGAAGAAGGGGAGGTATTGTAACAGTGAGGGATTCTAGGTTAGGAGTAAAGAGTTAAGGAATGCTGCGCATTCCTTGACTAGGGGGAAAACCATAGTGAACGTGTGTGCACGAATGAAGAAGGGTATCTAGGAAAACACACACGTCACTTGGGGGCCAGGAGAACAGATGTCAACACCGAGAAGGGAGTCTCCATCATATGTGCTGAGCTAGAATGATTCATCAATAAAATCCTTTTCTAACAACGCGAAGACTGACTTGTCTGGTGCTATACGTTCACGATCATAGCCTTTGTGTGTAGCACTGTCACAGGTTCCATGTCGGCCTAACTGCCCCATCACTAAGTGTGGGATGGCCTATCAACATGAACCGTGTGTGTGACAATGCCTTTTGAACTAAATTGGGAAACGGTTAACATAAACCGAGCTGTTGGACAGTCGTCATCTTTTCATCCATAAGATGATATAGGGAAGAACCTTCTGCTAGAGCTTAAGTTGCATCTCCTGAAAGTATGACAGACCTAGGTATCAATTTCAATTGGAACACAGAGCCCAATGGCAACAGAATATTCTTGAATTCAGTCCCATGGATGGAAAATATGCTTGTGTATAATTCTATTCTTGGATTATGGAGTATAAATATTCACCAGCCAAGAAATGTCAAATGAATGTGAGTACATTTATTTCTACCCGGATAAATATGGACATTATCTGCTTAGCACTGGAGAAGAATAACCGACAGCAACACCTAAGGAAAAAGACTGTAATTAAATAATTATTTTAATTATTAGTGCTAGCAAAGTTTCATATGTGTTTTTCTATGCCATGGATTTATAAGGTAACAATTGTTTTAATTGGTAATGAGGTATAACCAATGATGGTTATGGTAAATAGAGTATTTTGACACCAACTCATTATTTTTAAACATGAGACTTATAAAGGGTGTCAGAAACAACTGTTTTATAAGTTAGGTTTTCGGCACCTAGACCAATGTTGTACTTTAATCTAGGTAAAATAAGTAAAGTTAGCAGAACCAATTTGTGGTTGTTGTGTTGTTTGTAATAACATTGTTGTTTTCTTGGGGCACAAAGGGTGTAAATGTGTTTTGATAATGCAAATAATTCCCATGCCTGTTTATGAAATTCAATAATACTATTACACTTTCATGTATGTTACTTCAGATCTTGATTTAATACTTGAACTGTTTGTCCAAAATTTGTGATGTGTACATCAATTAAATGTGGTGTTCACCAGTGGTTGTTTATATGTTGTGAACAATCAATGTCTTCTAGCACTAGATAAACTTGAGAGGGTGATAAGTGGGAATGGAGAATTACTCATAAATACAGCTATGAACAGGAGTGAACTATTTTCCTCCTTGTGTTTATGGTAGAATTCCATGATCACCTCAAGTGGCTAAAATAATAGAGAATCAAATTAAATCCCCTAGACAAATTAACATAATATTCTCATAAATTAAAATCCACATCCCACAGAAGGCAATATATAATGGCTTCCTCTGCACTTCTCTTGGAGCTGCCGGAGTGAGAAAATCATATCGATGGTGAACCTGTTGGGTCTAAATCCGCACTGCGATTCGGGGTAGATTCTTTCAGCAAGAATGTGTAGCCTTTTAAGGATTACTCGAGCACAAATCTTGTCTGTAATGCTAAGTAGGGAAATGCCGCGATAGTTGTTGCGATCGCTTCTGTCGCCTTTGTTTTTATAAAGGGTAACGATGTTTGCGTCTTTCACATCTTGTTTTTTCTTTCAGCAGAGCTGAAATATTGCATACAGTTTTGGAATGATTGTTTCTTTGCTACATTTTAAAATTTCAGGTGGAATACTATCTTTTGCTGGTGCCTTATCGGATTTGAGAATGACTAGTGCTTCGCTGATTTCTGTGAAAAAAAGAGTAACATTAAAGTCTTTATTTACTGCTCATAATGCAACTATCAATCGTACTCTTCAGGCTAGTTATCAAATTTCGTTACTCATCGCTAAATCTTGGAAATGTCATACTATAAGGGAGAATTTAATCAAACCATCAATATCAGCATTTCTTAAAACGATTCTGGATAAAGAGGACAAAGACGTTAAAGCTATGCCACTAAGTAACAATACTGTTAGCAGAAGAATAGACGAAATGGGCGAGGATATTGAAATACAACTTGCTGAAAACAAGAAAAGTCTCGGTGCAAATGGATGAATCAACTTTGAGAGACAGTGAGGCCGTACTTATAACTTACGTAAGATATATTGACAAAGATTATTTTGCTTAAGAAATATTGTTCTGTAAATCATTAGAAAGCAGCACTACTTCCAAAGATATATATAGTAAGCTAAACAATTACTTAGATGTCAATGATATCATCATCATCAAGTGTCGTACCGACTGGCGTAGGCGTCCATGACTTTCTACAGATCTCTGTCCTTGGTTTTCTGGATCAACTCTGTCGTTGATATTCCTCCATGCCACCGTCGCAATCCATCCAGCATCATTTCTCGTGGTCTGCCTATCTTCCCCTCGATCTTTCCAGTTGTCACGATGTTCTCCAGCGCTTCTCTTCTCATCACATGACCAGAAAAAAGCTGTTTGTCTCTTTCTTATTGTTGTTATAATGTTCTAGTTTCGCCAGCCTCTTTAAGGCATTCGTCGTTAGTTACTTTGGCAGTTAGTTACTTTCGCAACATTAGTCTAAGGAACCACATCTCTGTTGCTTCCAATCTCTTCCTAATTTGTTCATTTATATTCCAAGATTCACAGCCACACAGCAAACAGGTTCTATATAATAATATACGAATGAAAAATGTAACATCTTGTGCTGCAGATGGTGCTCCTAATATAATGGGGAAGAAAATGGTTGCTTAAAATTGATGAAAGATGAGAATCCATAAATGCTTCTTGTGCATTGTGTTATTCACAGGGAAAACCTGGTAGCTAAAAACATTTCGCCTGTTCTAAATGAAGTACTAAATTTAGTTATAAAGTGTATTAATGCGATTAAAGCCAAATGTGAACGTCTCTTCAAGTTATTTTGTGAAGAACAAAATGAAGACTATGTGAGACTTATACTTCACACTGAAGTAAGATAGCTCTCAAAGGGAACTGCTTGAAAAGATTTATGGAACTATTTCATACTCTTAGTGAGTTTTTAAGTGACAAACCTGACGGTTAACGGTCGATGGTAAAGCATTTGTGAATTATTTAGCCGATATCTTTGAAAAACTAAATATATCAAATAAACAGTTTCAAGGAACAAATAAAACTCTTGTTGATGCAAAAGCGAAGATATTTGGTTTCATTATCTGTATTGAATTATAGTCAGAAATATATTTACAACAAAAATTTTGATAAAGTTTCATTGGCTCCAAAATTGTGAAGTGACTGATACCGCTACGCATGTTATTGTCGATCACCTGAACATTTTATCGGCTGATTTAAAAGAAAGATTTTCTGATTTGAAACAAATTGATTTCCCAACTTGCATGATGCAGCCAATGTTAGTGGATTTGTCTGATATTTCAAATATGCAGTCTCGAGAAGAACTCGCAGAAATGCAAAATGATGAGTCAATTAAAACTTTATTTAATATAAAAGGAGTGACGGCATGGCTTTGTGAGGACACCGAAATCAAATATCCAAATACAGCCAAATGTGCAAGAGAAGTATTGTTACCGTTTCCATCTTCATATTTAGCTGAATGCGGATTTAGTGCCATAAATTATTTGCTGCTAAAAAAAATGAGCTGGATATAACAAAACGGGGAGACTTGAGACTGAAGTTAACTAAATTGGAACCTGACATAAAATCTCTTTGCAGCAAGCATCAAGCCCAAGGATCTCACTAAATTTAGATAATAAATAATTACTAATAATTAAAATAATATGGAACAATCTTTCATTAAAATTATTTTGTACTTGAATTTCAGTTCTCCATTATATGTTTTGAAAATTTAATTACTGTGTATGCTTAATAATTTCCTAGTGGTTTCTTCCTGAAACCTATCATTCAAATTTCTTTAGTGAACATTTCAATTTTTGAATATTAAAAATTATGTATATGGTGGGGGGGGGGGGGGGATAAGAATTTTAGAAAGGCTTAAGGTGGGGCATAGCACAAAAAAGGTTGGGAAACACTGCTTTAGAGCACTATCTGTCTGGGCGGGAACGAGCTAGAGTAACAAATGTTTGGAGAGTGAAGGTGGTTAAAGTAATAGCTGTCTGGGGACTGAAGGAGTCAAAACAATAACTGTCTGGGAAATGAAATCGTTAAAGTACTGGCTGTAATGGATCAAGGAATGAAATTAATAACTGCCTGGGAATTAAGGAGTTAAAATTACAAATATATGTGGACTGAAGGAGTTAAAGTAATAACTGTCCGTGTACTGAAGGAGTTAAAGTAATAACTGCCCGTGGACTGAAGGAGTTAAAGTAATAGCTGTCCGTGGACTGAAGGAGTTAAAGTAATAACTGCCCGTGGTTTAAGAAGTTAAAGTAATAATAATAATAATAATAATAATAATAATAAGAAGAAGAAGAAGAAGAAGGCTTCATCTATATTCCATTATTCAACTGTAATTGAAAGCTGCCAACTTAACAATCCGAGACCGAGTAAGAAATGTTACTATCAGACAGACTGTGGGATCAACACCTTGTGCCACATTTATTGAAAGACAGAAGATCAAGTGGTTTGGCCATGTTGTTAGAATGCAACATCAGCAACTACCATCACTGGCCTTACATCAAAGATCATCTGCGACGAGACCACGAGGACGTCCAAGAAGAAAATGGATTGACGACATCGGAGACATTGTACAACCACACGGAATGACACTATCCAGTGCCGTCCACCGGGCGCTGGAACGCAAATTATTCCTCCCCACGACGCTTGACGGCAGAAGTGGAAGATGATGATAATGATGATGATGAATTGCTAGACCTCTGCTCCCCCTTTACCTGCAACTATTACTTTTATAGAGAAAGGTAAGGTTCAACATGGGATACTAGGAATATTGCGTACCAGGAAAACATTAATTTCAGTTTCATTATATGTTTACAAATGTGTTGTGTATTCAACAACACGTAGCTGGTGAACGTTACACGGATGAGGATCCGGGCACTTATAGACTGAATAAATCGAGTGAAGTGACGTAAATCTGTCGAATCTCTAACTACATATTATGCATTGGTGTATTTAGTTTAGTGTAATGCTGTTGTTGTTGTTATTTTATGGGTTGCTGGCGAAGGCGTGTCGACGCAGCGTCCTCTGTTTATTCATTAGTGTCAATCTTGAGAACAGCAGCTAACCTGTGAGACACGCTGATTAGAGACGACCTTTAGTGAACTGTCGTGTCCGTGACCTTGACGCAGAGCATACGTCGATTGGTCGCTCTTGTCATTTTTGGGCCCATCAGGGAAGTAAAGAATCGCATCCTGTCAAGCATGTCATATGAGGTTACTAAGAAGGGTATGCTTAGGCAGGCCTCCAAACCATCGAGGCACATTCAGCATAGCACAAAGACTGGGCTGAATTTAGAGACCATGTGTTGCCCATGCAGCTTGATCCCTTTCTCGGACTGCCTAGTTTACTCCAGAGAAAATGCATAAGAAGAGTAGATTAAACGATTTATGACGAATGTATGGTGTCCTTTGTGAAGTGGGCCTTCTACCCGATGTTTTGTTCCTGTTACACACTGTACTGTTAATCTCAATTCATTTGTCTTTGTGTATCTGTGGACAATTACGGGACGTCTAGGTATTCTCATCAGCCAACCATGGAAGGTAGGATCTCATTTTCACGCCAGACGTCTGGCCTCCCAGGCATATTTTCTAGTAATACACCACAATGTTTCCCCCTTGTGAATGTGGATAATGAAAACCCAACGATATAATGCACAATTTTGGCCTGGCATATTTCGCTGTACCCGCTCCGTGGCGAATGTGTTACGGGAGCACTTCGTGATCCCGCATACCGGCGTTCTAAACACAGTTGCGCTCAATTTGACGGCAGACCGCGTTGCGTTGTTTTTTTTAAACGAAATTGTATGGGTGTCAGTCGTTCAGAAAGCAATGGCAAACTGCTGAACGTAAATTTGCCAAGAGATCACAACGGCAAAAAATGCTGGTGTTGACTGCAACGTCCTGTAAGGATATGCTACTTTATTATTATTATTATTATTATTATTATTATTATTATTATTATTATTATTATATTTCGCTGTATCTCGCCAGGCGCATTAAAATAAAATCTTTGCAGGAAGTTCGATCAACCCCAGGATGATTTCTATGCACAGTTTACGTTGAGCAGAGTGCTGCCAGGTGCATACTACAGGATAACGTTCAAAATCTTATATATATATATATATATATATATATATATATATATAAAGACTGTCTGTCTGTCTGTCTGTCTGGATGGATGGATGGATGGATGGAGGGAGGGAGGGAGGGAGGGAGGTAGGTAGGTATTTAGGTATGTATGTATGTATGTATGTATGTATGTATGTATGTGTGTGTGTGTGTATGTATGTATGTATGTATGTATGTATGTATGTATGTACGTACGTACGTAAGTATGTTCTTTATGCGTTCGAGAACGGTCCATCCGATTGAGATGAAATTTTCTACACGTCTCCCTCTCATGCCCGCGCTGCCAACTGTCATATGTTTTTTAGTGTAAAATTGGATACTTACTTAATATTATTTAATATTTAATTTTTCATTGTAATTTCTATATAGCGAGGGGACTTAACTCTAGAAAAGTTATTTCAAGGGGCATAACTTTAATAACATTTCTATATACCTTATAGTCATATTGTTGCATCGTTTTCAAAGATTTATAAACTCTTTGTCTATAGTTATATACAGGCATATGAGTTATAATAAATAATGATATAATCTTTAAGGCATTTTCAAAGTTTTCATAAAAATAATGCATAATGCATAACATTGTAACTCATCTTTTTATGCTTAAAGAAGTTATCTACAGTCATGTAGGTGACTAAAAATAGTTTTCATTAAAAATAATGGATGGTGTGTGGAAGGACATTCTTTTAAGTTACTTTTTGTTGTTGTATGAATTTAATGAGACGCTCCCCGCCAGGAGCTGGGCGAAGCCACGCCGGGTCAGATAGATAGACAGACAGATAGTCGGGAACGGGAGCTTATATGACTACGTATATGAATTAAATTAGACTGCTCCCCGCCTTTTCGTTGCAGTTATCTACAGGCATATGCGTTATAATCCTCCTCCTCCTCCTCTTCTCCCCTTCTCCTCCTACCTTCTTCCTCCTCCTCCCCTCCCCCTCCTCCCTCTCTTACCTCCTCCTCCCTCTCTTACCTCCTCCTCCATCCTCCTTCCTCTTCCTCCTCCTCCCTCCTCCTCGCCCTCCTCCCTCCTCTTCGCTCTCATCCTTCCTCCCTCTTCCTCCTCCTAATCACTCCTCTTCCTTCCTCCTCCTCCCTTCTCCTCCCTTCTCCCTCCTCCTCCCTTCTCCTCCTCCCTCCTCCTACTCCTCCCTCCTCCCCTCCTTCTCCCTCCTCCTCCTTCTCCTCCCTCCTCTTCCTCCCTCCTCCTCCCTCCTCCTCCCATCTCCCCTCCTCCTCCTTCTCCTCCTACCTCTCCTCATCCCTCCTCCTCCCTTCTCCTCCTCCCTCCCCTCCCTCCTCCCTCCTCCTCCTCGCTCCACATCCCTCCTCTTCCTCCCTCTTCCTTCTCCTCCCCCTCCTCCTCCCCCTCCTTCTTTTCCCTTCTCCTTCTCCCTCCTCCTTCTCCCTCTTCCTCCTCCCTCCTCCTCCCTCCTCCTCCTCCCTCCTCCATCTCCTCCTCCTCCTCCTGCGTTATCCTCCTCCTCCTTCTCCATCCTCCTCTCTTTTCCTCCTCCCTCTTCCTCCTCCTCCTCCTCCCCCTCCTCCTCGTTCCTTCTCCCTCTTCCTCCTCCTCCCCTCCTCCCTCCTCCTCCTCCCTCTTCCTCCTCCTCTACCTCCTCCCTCTCCTCCTCCCCCCTCCTACTGCGTTCTCCTCCTCCTCTTTCTCCCTCTTCCTCCTCCTCCCCCGTCCTCCTTCTCCTCCCTCTTCCTCTTCCTCCTCTTACTCCTCCTCCCTCCTCCTTCTCCCTCCTCCTCCCTCCTCCTCCTCTCTCCTCCTCCTCCCTCATCCTCCTCCCTCTTCCTCCCTCCTTCTCCTCTTACAGACAGACAGACAGGCAGGCAGTCGGGAACGGGAGCTTATATGACTACTTATATGAATTAAATGAGATGCTCCCCAACAGGGACTGGGCGAAATCGGGTCGGGTCAGACAGACAGAACAGACAGTTAGACAGACAGACAGACAGACAGACAGACAGACAGACAGACAGACAGACAGACAGATATCGGGAACGGGAACGGTAGCTTATATGACTACTTATATGAATTAAATGAGATGATCCCCACCAGGGTCTGAGCGAAGACGGGCCGGGTCAGTTAGTCTATATATATAAAAGAGAATCTCCGTCTGTCTGTCTGTGTGTCCTTTATGCGTTCGCGAACGGTCCATCCGATTGAGATGAAATTTTCTACAAGTCTTCTAATCATTCCTATGGTGCAATCTGTCATAGTTTTTTTAGTGTACAAACATGTTTTCTTATTATTATTTAATATGTAATTTACATTATAATGTATATATAGCGAGGGGACATAACTTCTAATAGAATTGCTATATATGTAAAATTGTTGCATATTTCTCAAATAGGTGGACCTTTTTGCTGCAGTTATCTACATGCATATGCGTTATAATCCTCCTCCTCCTCCTCGCCCCTCCTCCTACTCCTCCTCCCCCTTTTCCTTCTCCTCCTCCATCCTCATCCTCCCTCTTCCTCCTCCTCCTCCCTCTTCCTCCTCCTCCTCCCTCTACCTTCTCCCTCCTCCCTCCTCATCCTCCCTCCACCTCCACCCCCTCCTCCTCCCTCCTCCCCCTCCTCATCATCCCTCCTCCCCTCCTCCTGCCTCCTTGCTCTTCCTCCTCCTCCCCTTCCTCCTCCCTCCTCCCTTCTCCTCCTCTCTCCTCCTCTCCCTCCTCCTCCTCCTCACCTCCTCCTTCTCCTCCTCCTCATCCCTCCTCCCTCCTCCTCACTTCCTCCCTTCTCCTCTCATCCCTTCTCCTCCCTCCTCCTCCTCCTTCTCCCCTTCTCCTCCCTCTCCTCCTCCCTCCTCTTCCTCCCTTCTCCTCCTCCCTCTTCCTCCTCCCTTCCCCTCCCTCCTCCTCTCTCCTCCTCCCTCCTCCCTCTACCTCCTCCCTCCTCCTCCCTCCTCCTCCCTCCTCCTTCCTCCACCTCCTTCCTCCTCCTCCTCCCTCCTCCCCTTCCGCACCCTCCCTCCACCTCCTCCCTCATCCTTCTCCCTCTTCCTCCTCCTTCCTCCTCCCTCCTCCTCCTTCCTCTTCCTCCTCCCGCCTTCTCCCTTCTCCTCCTCCCTCCTTCTCCCTCCTTCTCCCTCCTCCTCCCCCTTCTCCTCCTCCCTCTTCCTCCTCGCTCCTCCTCCCCCTCCTCCTCCCACATAATCCCCTCCTCCTTCCTCTTCGCTCTTCCTCCTCCTCCCCTTCCTCCTCCTCCTCTTCCTCCTCCCTCCTCCTCCTTCCTCCTCCTTCTCCCTCCTCCTTCCTCCTCCTCTCTTCTTCTCCGCCTCCCTCCTCCTCCCTTCTCCTCTCTCCTCCTCTGTCTCCTCCTCCTCCTCCCTCCTGCTCCCTCCTCCTCCTCCCTCCGCCGAATATGAATTAAATTATATGCTCCCCACCAAGGACTGGGCGAAGTCGGGCCGGGTCGTCTTTTTGGGAACGGGAACGGGAGCAGGGGCCGAATATGAATTAAATAAGACGCTCCATTTACCCAAGTTAATTGTTGGGGCAAGATGTAAAGATCTTTCAAGTGCTCTTTCTAATAACAGACAGACAGACAGACAGACAGACAGACAGACAGACAGACAGTAGATAGTCGGGAACGGGAACGGGAGCTTATATGACTACTTATATGAATTAAATTAGATGCTCCCCACCAGGGACTGGGCGAAGCCGGGCCGGGTCAGACAGACAGACAGACAGACAGACAGACAGACAGACAGACAGACAGACAGACAGACAGACAGTAGATAGTCGGGAACGGGAACGGGAGCTTATATGACTACTTATATGAGATGCTCCCCAACATGATCTGGGCGAAGTCGGCCTGGTCAGCTGGTATTTTATGTAATGAAGTAATTAATAAATCCTTTCAACGGAAATAAAGAAAGCTCATTGTCATGGTTCAATTTCACCACGACAGTTGTAAAGAGACTATCGACTGTACACCCAGGAAGCCATAATTATGTAAACAGAAACCACGAATCTTTTTTAGACTATTTATGTTATTGTATGTTATATGTTAGATTATGTATTTATCTATGAACGGATTTATCACGCTACTTCATTATATGTTGATTTTTTTTTTCTTTAGTTCGCACCTGCTGAAATGCAGCAAAATATTCCAGGCAATAATCTGTGTAATATATTGTTTGTGTCTTCATTATTCAGTCCATCCTGTTTCTATTTTATGAAGCTGTGTCGACCCAGAGCCATACGTTGCAAAGAAACATCCCTCCTTTACAGGGAATTGTGCCCTGGGTCGGTAAGTCGCAGTTGTGTAAATTTTTACATAAAAGCATAACGAGATTACAAATTGACAAAACCTATTTCTGAAAATGAAAGTGAAAGTGCGAGAACGCTTCAAATTAAAACCTTAAAAGTGTGATATAAATTGCAATAACAATGCCATTGTCTTGTAACCTGTCACTATTGCTGTTAAGGATGTCAAGGGTGTTTGCACGCTACATTATGATGCAGACGAACATGGTGACAACATAAGGATGATTTAAAGATGACAATCCCCCTATGGCATGCACCAAAAAGGAACAGCGTTCTGTTATCCTTTTTTTTTAATCAGTGAAGGGGTGATACCTATTAAAATTCATCGGCGAATGAAGATCCAGTATGGTGATGCATGTCTGTCAGTTCAGCAAGTGTATGAGTGGAGTATGAAGTTTCAAAATGACGTGACTTCTGCCACAGACTGTTCACTGTTCAGCACATCACATCATCCGTGATGTGCTACAGTAAAGCAAAATGTCTGCAAGATGGGTCCACAGCAGACTCCATAATTAAAGCAACGACACATTGATGCTTATCAAGAACTAGTCCCAAGTGATTTCCATCTGTTTGGATAACTCAAAGAGTCATTGGGAAGAAAGACCTTTCGGCCCGATGAAGAGGTACAGCTCGCGATGCATGACTGGTTACACACGAGACCAAGAGCATTTTTTTTCTACAGGAATACCAAGCACTTTATCGGTACTGGAGTACTTGCATTAAAAAGCTGTGGTGGCTATATCGAAAAATGACACATTTGTTCTATACTTTTTCAGAATATATTCACCAAAACAAACAAATAAAATGACAGGATAACAGTTCTTTCATAATATAATGTTTCTCTTGTGATTACATCTAATTTTGCAAATACCGATTTTGACTCTGAACCATACGCTCCCTACAATGATCTCAGCTTGAGTGACCGTTTTTCAACAGTCCTTTCACTCTTGTGTTCATTCAAAGTGCACATTTCGTTCAAAGCATATTGCGCACTCTAAACGCAACAAGACCTAACCTCGACTCTGGACAGATTCAAGCCGGTTTGAATTTTTTAAAATTGACGTCGGCTCCCAGATCGTCCCAGCCTAAAATATGTGCCACGAAGTGTCTGTGGAAGTAAAGGCGGTCAACGTGATACCGATCACATAATCTAGTGAGTGCCGTGTGGTCTACAAAAATATGCGTGTTTGATCCACGTACACGGGTCATGATGACAGTGAAACCCCGAACGCTAGAGCTTGTGGGAAGCAAGGGTAGGAGATCCTAGCCATGGCATACGAAGGCAGACGAGGGCATGATTTATCTTCTTTTCACTGTCATCACGGAGGCAGATAGGCGCCTATTGACGCAGTCGGGTCGTGTATGATCCAGGTTGTGTTTTGATTGATTGGTTGATTGATTTAGGAACCGACATCACAGCATTCGGGGCATTCCAATAAGCGCTCCGTCCCCATCCTCAGCAGCCAGCGAAGAGTTCCAACACCAATAGTTCCAGTAGCAATCTGATTATATATCCGTCTCGCCTTTCCTCCGAGCATTGAGCGTCGGCCAGGTTGTGTTTAATGTTTAGTGGTACGTATTTGTAAGCTGCATTGAAGCAGCCATTATTTGAATGCCAGGTTTTTCTTGTGCCTCACGTTCTTGGTTATGCCATACGATTCTGTTGTGCCTATATTCTTGGTTATACAATATATTTTTGCTGCACCATACATTCTTAGTTATACTGTACATTTTTGTTGGCTTTGAAATTCTTTCTGTTGAAATGTCACTTATCTCTTGTTACGATGCCTTGCTTTTGTTAAGCGTAATTTTCTATTCAGTTTAGGTGTTTAATCATTCAATTGTTGTACTTGGTGAGATAGACGGCAGATGGTTGAATATTTGGTTATCACCTACCATTGTTAGTGTTTGATTCTAGACAAAGTTGTTTTTAGCGTTTGTTCTTATTGTTCTTCAATGTTTGTGTGAACATTTGTTATTCTTGCAGAAATAAAGAGCTTTCGTGTTGTTCGTGATTTGTTAGTTTAATTTGTGTAAGACTAGTTTGTGCACTCACCGTTAACATTATAGTCTAGCAGTTTAATCCATTGATTGAGTTGGGAGATGAACAATCTCAACATCTATCTTTAGATTTCTGGAACCCGCTCTTTCTTTTTTACATTCCTTATTCTTGTTTGACAGCGGGAGGAGAGAGGTTTCCACTCTCTATTCCTATTTTGTTTCTCTTTCACCATGTTGTGATTTGTCCATCAAGAATGATGATGACCATTCATTTCATCCAGTGGGGTTGAAGGTATGGAGCCGTGGGTTCTAAGATGGCTGATAAGGCCTATTTTGGCTCGAAATGTTCTTTGACAATGTGGGCAAGGAATGCTTGACGTTTCTGGAGGAGGATTTCCTGCAGTGGTTTTTCTGTCCTGCCTTTTCTTCACAGCTCTTGCAGTCCTGGTTGCCTCACATATGACTGCACCCTTGCGTAATGATGCACGCCACGAATTTCGGTCTCTGGCTGCAGCCTCCCAGGTGTCATGATGAATTCCAAAAGCCTTCAGTGAAATTTTCAGAGTGTCTTTAAAGCGTTTCCTCTGGCCACCTTGGGAGCGTTTACCACAACGCAGTTCGCTGTAAAAAATTCGTTTAGGGAGCCTGTGATCTGGCATGCGAGTCAAGTGACCAGCCCAGCGAATCTGATTCTTCATCAGTAGAGTGTGGATACTGGGCATGGATGCTCTTTCTAGGACTTCAGTGTCTGGAATCTTGTCTTGCCATTTAATCTTCAGTAGCTTCCTTAGGCAGACTGTGTGGAAGTGGTTTAATTTCCTAGCGTGTCGCTGATAAACAGTCCAGGTTTCACAAGCATATAGCAGTGTGGATAATACAACTGCTTTGTAGACTTTTAGCTTTGTTTGCAGGCTTATTCCAGTTCTGTCCCATACATTCTTGTACAGTCTGCCAAAGGCCGCACTGGCCTTGGAGATTCTTGCATTCACTTCGTCATCAATTGTGGCAGCTTGTGACACAGTGCTGCCAAGATAGGTGAATTTGTCCACAACACTTAGTCTATGATCATTCACTTTGATATTCGGCACAGTGTGATTATTCCCTGGAGCTGGCTGGTACATAACTACAGTCTTCTCCAAGTTGATATTGAGCCCAAAGTTGGCACAGGCATGTGAGAAAGCTGAAACATTATGTTGCATGTCCGCCTCTGAGTTGGCGTACAGAGCGCAATCATCAGCAAACAGGAGCTCTCTGACGGTGTCGCTGTTAATTTTGGTTTTAGCTTTCAGCCTTCTGAGATTGAATAACTTTCCATCCATACGGTAGTTGATGTCTATTCCAATGTCGTCGTTCTCGAAGGCATTCATCAGCATGGCTGAAAACATGAGGCTGAACAGTGTTGGTGCCAGGACACATCCTTGCTTCACTCCATTGGTGACAGGAAAGGGTTCAGACAGTTCGCCATTTTCCTGTACTCTTGCCTGCATGCCATCATGAAATAGCCGCACTATTTGGACAAACTTTCGTGGACAGCCATATTTTGCCATAATCTTCCACAGTCCTTCTCTGCTGACTGTATCAAAAGCCTTGGTAAGGTCAATGAAAGTGGAGAACATTTCGCAGTTCTGTTCCTGACATTTCTCTTGCAGCTGCCTTGCAGCGAAAATCATGTCAACAGTTCCACGTTCTTTTCTGAAGCCACACTGACTCTCAGGAAGAAGACCTTGATCGAGATGGGCTGTGAGGCGATTGAGAAGAATTCTGGCGAGTATCTTCCCTGCAATTGAAAGCAAGGAGATGCCTCGGTGGTTGTCACAGGATTGGCGGTTTCCTTTACGTTTGTAAAGGTGGACTATTGACGCGTCCTTGAAATCTTGTGGCATGGTCTCGTTCACCCATATGTTTGTAAAGACTTGGTGAAGCTGCTCTGTTAGGACCGGCCCACCTGCCTTGTATATCTCTGCTGGGATGGAGTCAGGACCAGGTGCCTTGCCGCTGGAGAGTTGCTGGATGGCTTTGTTTACTTCCACTATGGTTGGCAGGTCATCAAGTGTCTCATTGGTAGGAACTTGAGGAAGGCAGTTGATGGTTTCATCATCGAAGAAGGAAGTTGCATTTAAGATGTTGCTGAAATGCTCTGCCCAGCGTTGAAGGATTTCTTTCTTATCGGTGATCAATGTTCCCCCATCTGCACTGAGGAGGGGAACTATGCCTGGTGATGTAGGACCATAGACCGCTTTCAGTGAGTCGTAGAAGTTTTTCATATCATGTCTGTCAGCAAAGCCCTGAATTTCATCAGCTTTGCTGCTCAGCCAGGAGTCCCGCATGTGCCGAAGTTTCTGCTGCACTACTCTCTGAATGTTCTTGAAGGCATCTTTTTTTTATGTTGACTTTGGGTCATTCAAATGTGCCTTGAGGAGAAGATGTTTCTCGGCCAGCAATTGGTTGATGTCTTCGGAATTTTCATCAAACCAGTCTTTATGCTTTCGGGGGGCTGGACCCAGGATTTCCATAGCAGTGTTGTAAATTATGTCCTTTAGGGCTCTCCATTCTGTTTCTGTATCCTGTTTAGCTGCAGCATTTGGCTTGAGGCGGTCTTCCAGCATATTTTCAAACGACTGCTGCATTTTCTTGCTGTTTAGGCGGGTGACATTTAGCTTTTTTTTGCATTTTCACCCCTTGAGGACGCCGTGGTGGCCTGATGTGAATGTTTATTTTCGAGACAATGAGACGATGGTCTGTCCAACATTCGGCACCACACATGGATTTTGTCACTCGGACGTCTTGTCTGTCACTCCTCCTGACAATGACATAGTCAATGAGGTGCCAGTGTTTCGAGCGAGGGTGCATCCACGATGTCCTATTTCTCATGGGGAGACGGAAAATTGTGTTCGTAATCAGGAGATCATGTTCGGCACATGTCTGAAGGAGGCGGAGTCCATTGCTGTTACAATTTCCGACTCCATGCTTTCCAATAATGCCACTCCAAGAGGTGGTGTCCGTGCCTACTCTGGCATTGAAATCCCCAAGGAGTATAAGTTTGTCTCCTTTGGGAACAGATGTTAATACATTGTGCAGGTCCTCATAGAACTTGTTCTTGACATCATCTTCGTTGGTCATAGTTGGTGCGTAGACACTCACAATGGTTGCATGCTTCCTTCCATTCAGCAGGGGCAACTTCATGGTCATGAGCCTGTCGTTTATAGCCTTTGGAAATCCAGCTAATTTGCCGACCAGGGCCGACTTAATGGCAAATCCCACACCGGATTGGCGTCTTTCCTCGCTTTTCCTTCCACTCCAGAAAAATGTGTAGCCGGCACCTATTTCACAGATTTGGCCTTCTTCTGCAAGTCGTGTCTCGCTCAAGGCTGCAATGTCGATGTTGTACCTGCCCAGCTCTCTCCCAATCAGTGCTGTTCGTCTCTCTGGACCCGACGCGCCGTCTCTGTCAAGTAGGGTGCGTACATTCCAAGTTCCAATTGTTAAGGGAATATGGTTTACTCTTTTAGCTTTGCTTGTTTTATCTTTGTTTGTATGTCGACCGCAGTTAAGGGTACCCACCAACCGCGGCTAGCTGGTTAGGTAGTGATGGAGCAGACAATGTTTAGGGCACCTTTTCTAGCCCCTTCCTCATGCTATGGAGGTGAGCAGTGTGTTCCTATAGAGGGCTGCTCAGTCGCTCAGGGGGCTGCCGAATCCCACTGCTGCTCCGGTCAGTAGAAGACGACCATATGGCCTGAGCCGCCTGTGTGCAGGTCTGCGACTACGGCTGCCAGCGTACCCACGCCTGCCGCTTCGCCGCTCGCCCATCGCCACAGGGCTTGAAGGTGATATATGACGTTGGATGAAGAATGACTTGCGCGATGACTTGGATTAAAGTGAGGAAGAGTTGCGCAATTCGTCGACCTCACTCTCTCGCCTGAGTCCATCTGAGTCCAGTGGCAAGACAAGTCGAGACGACTGGAGACGAATACAGGTGCAGTGGATGACCAGGGCGCTCTACGTGCCTTGCCGTGCTCATAACGTTCCACAACGCTTTGCAGGTAAACGCCGTCTTGCCCGTTGAATCAGGAATGATTTCTTCCGCGCAGTCTGCCGAATCCTGTCTTTACATGCTGGGTATGCATACCCTAGTTTACCTCTTGGTTTGACACCAAATCGGATACCCATGCCTGGTTTAGCCAGCCTCTCACAGCTGTTGCCCGGGGGGTGGCCGCTGTCGCATGCTGACAGCTACTAGGAGCCACAGGCACGAGCTGGGTGTCAGGCTTGGACCAGTGCTTGGACCAGATCTTTCACCATAATGCTTTCCTCTTTGGCCGAAGCAATCAGCGTTGCGCTCTCTACCTCACATCACCATACATGTTACGGCTTCATCCATATGCCTAATATGCCTTTTTTTAAACATATGTCCAATGCACCTAAGGCGCATTAAAGGGTCCCTTGCCATTTTTACACGACCATGATCATCTCATCGAGTTCTGAGTTATTGTATGAGTCAGCATTAAATAAATACATGGATGGCTTGGTTACTTAACCTAACTGAGACGAGAACACAGACCTCATCGGAGACTTTGGTGATTGTGTAAGATAGGAAACATGGCCTTGTATGCGTATAGACGTGGAACATGATAATGATGAGGATTATATTGACTGCAATAACGTGATGATAGGAGTATTTATAACAACTGACGATAGCAACAGCGATAATAATATTGATGGCAATGATAATGAGCATGACTATCATAGTGCTATAGTTGCATTGGAGTTATGGTTCTGGCTCCATACTTTGAACAATTCAGCAGAAATATATAAAGTGGTCAGTATCACGATATACGCCTTTACTTCCCAAGACATTCCCTGGCAGCCATGTTAAGTTGAATAGATCTGGGAACCTAAGAAAATGAGGGAGGGGGGGGGGGGGGGGAGAGACCTCCCACTTGGAAGGAGATTCCAACATACGATCAATAGACCGACAGGTAACGTGCTAGGCACTGGGTTACCGCGGCATCCTTTATGCCAGCGGTGTCAAACTCAATCGCTCAGCGGGCCAACACTCAAATCACACGTAAGGTTGCGGGCCGGACAGGATAAACATTAAATAAGTGAAAATTTAACCTTTTTTTAAATATTAATATAAATTAAAACAGAAAAATGTTTTAATAATGAAACATCATTGGTACACACATTTTCACTCTTATGTCAGTTTGTCAGAGCACGATGTTTGACATCTTTTCTTGGCTGCGAGTTCGTTTATGTTGGGAGTAATGTTTCGTTTCTTTGAGATTCTCATGATGGACTGCAAGTGTTCATCAGATCAGTGAGAGGACTCCTGTGTGATGTTTTGTTAATCTTCATCACAGAAAACAGCTGCTCACACAGATATATGCTACCAAACATGCTCAAGGTTCGAGTCGCATGTAGACGAAGCCGGGGCATCTCTTCAGGAATGAAACGAGTGAACTGTGCAGATCCCAGTGTCGTACTTTGCCTTTAGTGTCCCATTACACTGCAGCTCTATTAACTCCATCTGCAAATTTACAGGTGCAGTTTCTACATCTAGGGCAAATGGATTACGAAACAGCTCGAAATTACTTTTCTGTGCTTCGAAGTCACTAAAGCGCCGTGAGAACTCGGCACGAAGTAAGCTAAGATTTTCTGCAAATTGTGCATTTGGGAAACACCATAGCGTTGACTTGGTTTAACATTGCCTGGCAACAAGTAAAGTGAGACAGACTGCATTGGTGCATTTGTGTCTCCCATAAGCGCAGCTTCACTTGAAATGCCTTCACTGCATCATGCATATCAGTGATAAGTGTGATTCCCGTCCATGGAGCTGCAGGTTCAAGTCGTTGAGATAAGTGGTTATATCAGGACAGAAACGCCAACTCACATTTCCACTTTTTATCCCGATAAACTCTGGAATCTTTTCCTTTACTGTCCATGAATTGACAGATTTCCTCGATCAGCTGGAAAAATCTACTGAGAACTTTCCCCGACTTAGCCACCACATTTCTGTATGATAAGGCATGTCCACTGAACGCCGACTCTATTTCCTGCAGAAAATATTGAAATTGGCGGTGATTTAAACCTTTGGCTCTGATAAAGTTGACGGTTTATGTTACAATGCTCATTACATCTTAGATGTTGAGGACTTTACCACACAGCGATCCTTGGTGTATGATGCACGGATATGCTATCAATTCACCAGTACAGTTCTCCTGCACCTTTAACCGCATCCTTCCAACTAGTCAACTTTTTGTGACACACATCGCCGATGCTCCATCTGTTGTCAGCCCAACGAGTTTGTCCCAAGGCAGGTTCATGTTGGTTAAACTTTGACATACGTTGTCAAAAATGTCTTTTCCTGTCGTTGTCCCATGCATGGATTTCATGTCCGATATTTCTTCTGTAACATTCAAACTGGAGTCCACTCCACGGATGAAGATGGCCACCTGTGCAGTGTCTGTCGTGTCATTAATTTCATCGACAGCAAGAGAGAATGCAACAAAGTCTTTGCCTTTTTCGATCAGCTGTGTTTTCACATCAGTGGCCATCTCACAAATCTGTGCAGTGTCAGTCGTGTCATTACTTTCATCGACAACAAGAGAGAATGCAACAAACGCTTTGCCTTTTTTCGATCAGCTGTGTTTTCACATCAGTGACCATCTCACAAACCCGAACAACAACCGTATTTCTGCTAAAGCTTACATTTGCTTTTTATCTTAACACAAGACGTCACACACTTTCACCATGCAACGCTTCAGAAATCACCCTTCTGTAAATGGTCGGCCTGATTTTGCGATTTCATCTGACACAATAAAACTTGCTTTGACTGCAGCGCCAATTTGTGATATTGCTTTGGTGAAAAACATCTGCTGTGATGTTCGATGCCTCTTCAATTCTTCTACATTCTGTAGCTTCTGCTCTGCATTCAGGCTGTTTAACTTGTCTTTATGTTTAGTCTCTTTGTGCCTTCTCAGATTATATTCTTTGATCACAGCCACATTATCTCTACAAATTAGACACATCGCCAATATTAGTAAACATATATTAAGCCTCCCAGCGACTTTGAAAGGCTCTGTTTTCAGAATCAACTTTTTCTTGGCCATGTTAAAGGCTAGCTTTGATTTTAAAAGATTGTGCATCTACGGACAGACGCTTGATTTATATCAGGGTAGCGGGAAAAGATGATGTAATATCCGGGCATTATACTACTTTAATTTGTTATGCGCCAATCCAAAACGAGCACCTGAACGTTGCTAGGTAACTATAACGACGAACTTCACCACTTTTATTCTCGCTTATTCTGATCGAAGCGAGAACGCTCTCAGGTAGTCTATCATTCGGAAGACTGCTAATTAGGGAATTTGATTTGCACTTTAGTTCGTGACCATAAAAAAATATTTTTTCCTAAAATTATCTCTTCCATCCATCATGTGCCATGCCGATAAGCGTAGGCGATCGTGTTCTGCCATCTCACTCGATCACCAGAGTTGTGAATCAGCTCCGTTTCCCTGTCTCGACCATAAAAAATTCTGTCTTGGGCCGAATATATTTGTACGTCGGTTGAGACCTCTTGGGCCTGATATGATTGTACGGCGGCAGGCCGGATCTGGACCGCGAGCCTTGAGTTTGACACATGTGCTTTATGCTATTAATAGGTAGTACAGTGTGTATTTTTAATGACTGTGCAGTGTTTGAAAATATTGCCGGTCCAAGTTGTGTATTCATCTATTATTTTGCATGAACTATACACAGGGTGGATACAATACTTGGACATGTAATGTTTTCAAACACTGCACAGTCATTACAAATACACCCTATATTATTGTGAGTTCGTAGCCACAGCAGAGAATTGGCTAGCACGCTCGCCTGTAGGACCAATGTTCGTGTGTTTGAATCCCCAATACTAACAAATTTGAACAACTGAGCTAAACTTCAAGATCGATCCACCTAAAATTGTGAGCAAGAAATGTTCTGGGAAGTAAAGACGACATGTATGATACTGCCCACATCAACTATGGGTTTATACAAATATATGTTAGCACCTTATACCCAACACGCCTCAAGGCCGGAAAAAAGGTCCTTGACTTATTTCTGATAGTGTTATGAGTCCCTAGGATGTGGGCGTGGCCGAGAGGTTTACCAAGCCTCAACTTTCTCTTCTGACAACCGGGTAATGGGTTCGCTCCACAAACCTGTCAGCTGGACTTCAATATTGTCTTCCCCTTGAGAAAGCAATCGGAAGCGACTGGGAGTAATATTGCTTTGAAAGGCATATGGGGTTAAGGTCAAGGTCCTGTACAGGACATGCAATGAGTCCATCACAAGCAGGCCTCCTATGCTGACATTGAATATCTTCCTTTCATCTACGCTGCATGTGTGGCGGAATTTCCCAAAGCAGACGAATGGAGACGGATTGTATCTGCAGCAAAGAACCTCAATGGCTCGGAACGCTGAAGAAGAAGAAGAAGAAGAAGAAGAAGAAGAAGAAGGAGAAGGAGAAGGAGAAGGAGAAGGAGAAGGAGAAGGAGAAGAAGAAGAAGAAGAAGAAGAAGAAGAAGAAGGTTTGTTGTCACATCACCGCATGCTGTTTTTCAAGAGAAATGTTCCGCTTGACGAAGCACAACACTTATTTTAGAAGTGAACTGCAAGTTAAAACTTTACATTTACAGTTTAAAAAGTTAGTTGCATGTCCTTTACAGGACGTTTGCAGTCAACACCAGCATTGTTTTGTTGTTGCTGTTGTTGTTGAGAGAAGTTAATGAAATTAGAACATTATATACAACAATAAGAAAGAGACAAACAACTTTTTTTAGTCATGTGATGAGAAGAGAGACATTGGAGAACATCGTGACAACTGGAAAGATCGAGGGGAAGAGAGGCAGAGGCAGACCAACAGAAATGATGCTGGATGGTTAGAGATGGTGGCATGTAGGAATATCAACGGTAGAGTTGATCCAGAAAACCAAAGACCTAGATCTGTGGAGGGTCATGAACGCCTACTCCAGTCGGCACGTCACTTGATGATGATGATGTCTTGGCGAGTTGACGTCTTGTAGTTTGCCATTGCTTTCTGAACGACCGGTACCCATACTATTTTATAAAAAAATCCAACGCAAGGCGGTCTGCCATCAAATCGTTCGCAGCTATGTTTCGAACGCGGTATGCGGGATTACGAACTCCGTACAACCGTCGCCACGGAGCCGATACAGTTTACACTAAACATTCGAAATAGCGGGGCGTTGTGTTCTAAATTAGCAGTATTGTTGCCAATGACGTCATACGTGTGTCCTGCTACTGGCATCACGGGGCAGAGAAACGATATATTGTAGGAATACAAAGATGGCCGTTCTGCTGGTGAAATGACGACATGAGACACGTTTTTGTTTAACGTGTTTTGAGAAACACCGATGAATACATGTCTAGAAAGTAGTTGGTCTTCATATTATCTTCATTGCACATCGAACCATTCAGTTCGTAAGTGTTGGGATTCCATCCTTAGTATCGTCCTCGACGTAGTGTGCAGTCATAGGACGAGGGTAAGTTAATAAGTAAGTCACAAATGGCTGTAGAAAAATAATTAAATATGATAACTTGAAACCAGTTTATTTTTATACATACATTGTCCCTTTATTTCTTAACATAATTTCCACCAACATTGATGCACTTATCCCATCGTTTTATCAGCACTCCCAAACCGGCTGCATAGAACTGCGTGCTATGTTTTCATTTACCTGCCATCCCACAGAACTGTGTGACTTACTCATTGACTCGCCCGCGTAACTTATACTACCCAGCTATGCACCGCTTTGCGGGATAAACATTGTCAGCATAATCACTGCAATCTCACCTTGGCGGGAGACATTTCGCGAATGACGCCGAAGTTGAATGTGAAGCAAAAACGAGGCTTAGAAAACAGAGCACGCAGTTCTATGCAGCCGGTTTGTGAGGACTGATAAAACGATGGGATAAATGCATTAATGTTGGTGGAAATTATGTTGAGAAATAAAGGGACAATGTATATATATAAATAAACTAGTTTCAAGTTGTTATCATATTTAGTTATTTTTCTACAGCAATTTGTGACTTACTTATTAACTTACCTTCGCAGTTAACAGCGTGCTTGAAAATACGCCGTTGTTTTGATTCACCTAATAGAGAGCTTGACTGAATACCTTTGTTCTGATTTAACTAGCAGAGAGCTTAAATGTATGTCTTTGTTCTGATTCATCTAACAGAGAGCATGTCTGTATGCCTTTGTTCTGTTTCAACTAACAGAGAGCTTGAGCATATGATGTTCTGATTCAACTAGCAGAGAGCATGAATCTATGCCTTTCTTCTGATTCAACTTAATGAGAGCTTGAGTATAGCCGTTGTTCTGATTCAACTATCAGAGAGCTTGAGTATATGCGGTTGTCCTGATTCAGCTAACACAGTGGTTCTCAACCGGTGGGGAATCCCCCCTCCCCCGGTCCCCCCCCCCCAACCTCGGGGGTTGGGGGGGGGGGGAATTTTAAGGTTTCTGGGAGGGGGGGGGGGAAATTAAGATTATTTCAAGATCGCATTAATACAAGAACCAATTACTTGATATTGTTTTTCCCCTCTATATTTTAAGGTTTTGTACTTCTCGCCCTAATGAAGTTCGTTTTATAACGTAAGTAGACTCACAAATCACGTTCTATGTAGATTCTAGACTTATTCTAGTATGTGTTATTCAATTTATTATGTGGTTGTTTCGGGATTTGAAATTTATATATTGAGCACAACCCACTACTGGCAACGCCGATCGCATTCTGGTATGAACCTAAGGCCTATCCACGTCAATGTGGAAGCACTATACTCGAGTTTCGCCCTCATTTGAGCTCGTCAGTAGTGCATATCCCTGACCGGATCCGGAAACAGTCCCGGATCACGCGTGTGAAGCGGGTGTGTAACCACGCGGCACACACTGGATCCGGTCAGGGATATGCACTACTGACGAGCTCAAATGAGGGCGAAACTCGAGTATAGTGCTTCCATATTGACGTGGATAGGCCTTGGGTTCATACCAGAATGCGATCGGCGTTGCCAGTAGTGGGTTGTGCTCAATATTTAAATTTCAAATCCCGAAACAACCACATAATCAATTGATTGTTGCTCACTGGATTTAGGAGGCCTGGTGTTCCTTGCCGGTGAGAAGTCCTGATCGTTCGGGTCCCATCGATTGACGGACGTCGGTCGCGGCGATTGGGCAGTCTTGAGCATAGCCTACGATGGGTAGCGTTGTGATGTTCTGTTGTGATAATTTGGTGTGTCCAGTGTGTGCCGCGTGGTTACACATCCCGCTTCACACGCGTGATCCGGGACTGTTTCCGGATCCGGTCAGGGATATGCACTACTGCCGAGCTCAAATGAGGGCGAAACTCGAGTATAGTGCTTCCATATTGACGTGGATAGGCCTTAGGGTTCATACCAGAATGCGATCGGCGTTGCCAGTAGTGGGTTGTGCTCAATATTTATTCAATTTAGCTTTCATTTTATGTATACTGTGTATGGGTGGCGGGATTTATTGGGAGGAAATTCGAAAAAGGGGGGGGGGGGGGGGGGGGGGGGGGGGGATGAGGATGACGTTCTGAACATATGGTAAAGGGAGCATGGGCCAAAAAAAGGTTGAGAACCACTACGCCAGTGGTTCTCAACCTTTTTTGGCCCGTGCCCCCTTCACCATATTTTTAGAACGTCATTCCCCCCCCCCCTCATCATATTTTTAGAACGTCATCCCCCCCCCCCCTTTTACGTATTTCCTCCCTAAAAATTCCCCCTACCCCTACACAGTATACGTAATAATTGAAGCTAAATTTAATAGCACATACTAAAACAAGTCTAGACATCTACATAAAACATGATTTGCGGATCTACTTACGTTATAAAATGAATTTCAGAAGGGTGATACGTACAGAACTGTAAAGTATGAAGGGAAAAACAATATCAAGTAATCGGTTCTTGTATTCACGCAATCTAGAAATAATCTTAATTCCCCCCCCCCCCCCTGGAAACCCTAAAATTCTCCCCTTGGGGGGAATTCCCCACCGGTTGAGAACCACTGCACTAAGCTAACAGATAGCTGGAATTAATGCCGTTGTTCTGATTCATCTAACAGAAAGTTGGAATATATGCAACTAACAGACAAGGCTAATCATCGTCATCAAATGGCTTGACCTGTGCAGAACTTTACTACAGTCTCTAGCAATAGCTACTACTACTGTCATGTTCATATTATCCAACACGTTTTGATCTGCCTTGACAGAAAACTGTCATTCAGGGATTATGTGGAAGCAGTTGTTATGAGATCTAAAAAGTGACTTGTTGCACTGAAGATCGTGGCAGCAATGGGCATGGAGCAACGAATGATATATATAATCTATCAAATATAACAAATTACATTACATTGGCACCTTTCCGTCTTGACAGACGATAGTTTGGTACATTGTGCTTCAAAAGGGCTTAAATAACTACGATCCATGGCGGTGGCGAGTGTGGCTGGTAAGGCCAATTCTTGCTGCAAATATTTGCCCACAGTAGGTGCATGTGAAAACATGGTCACTTCCACCATTTTGCACCATCTTACGTCTCTCACACTCTGTGTGTGCTTTATCTGCAATCATTTTCTCCTTTGTCTTTATTCCATTTCTGATAGTTGCCCTCCATGCAACACGTTCAGCGGCGACGTGCTACCAATGTGCATTATCAATGCCTGTATCAATCATGTCCCGCTTACGTACATCTTTGTATCGTAGTTGTCAGAGTCCTAATTACTGGCTCTTTCTAGCTCGCTGGACTTAGACAGGCAAATTACAACATCTACGACACATCTACCAATAACACATGAATGCAATCGGAAAACTGGCAGGAGCTATCTCCTGAACAATCATTTATTACAATATATATTACAAGCTGACAACATAGTCGCACTTCACGCTCAAACAATCGTTCACCACCAACAGCCACGCGCTAGCTCACAATGGCGATCTTTACACTGTCGCCCGCATGATCATTCACAATCACAACTTCACATCATCCCGCACATATCACAGTTAGTACATTCCTCGAATATCACTACACAACGTTCATCTCCATTTATCCGTCACAACCACTATCGTTCTATCGTTCTCGCGTTCTCTAGATCTCCACACGTCCGTCTCTATTCGCTGCCTCACACACACTGACTCTCTCCTCGTTGACCTTCCCACATCACGTGGCTCGGTTCACGGGCTTCTTGCCTGACCGTCCACTAGCCAAGCCGTGGTGTCTCTTACTGCCCTTTACCTCAGCTATGCTTACACTGACTCTCGCTTACATACCGGCACTTACATTCTTCCTTACACATGTCATATAAGACCATGACATTCTCCCCCCGCACAACCAATGTGGCACTTACTTTTAGACATGTGACACATTCTGCTGTTGTTACCTTTGGTACATCTTTCTAACCTTGTCAGGGGATTATATGATCATAAGTATACGCTTGCGTCCCTTTTTGCTCTGATCTTTTCCGCGATTAACTTCAAACATTGTTCTCTCTTTTTCAATATTGAGGTTTCTCTCAAGGTTTTGTCGTGGTCTGACAAATGTTCTGGTTGGGTCTACTTGTTATACCTCGTTATATTATTCAACCACCACTCCGTGACATTACATTCTGTTCATATTTTTCAATCGATTGTCTGTGCATTCTCATCTCATAGTTATTGTGACTATGCTGGTTTAAGGATTCTCCATTGGTTTACGCCTCAAATAAGGCTACAACTTCCTCTTACAGCATTCTTAAATTTTCTCTCTATTCAGACGTGGTTCCCCTCGTCTCTATTTAATGCACACTAGTCGATTCTTTATGAGCACGCTATGTCAATGATGTGGTCATGGTTCGAATATACTTCATGTATGTCATAGTCCCCCTTACCTCATCTTATGTCGGACCGTGAGTTGTTTCCCTTTTTGAGCACACCTCGTTTACTGTTATGGAGATTTGTTATTAATCTCTTTGGTTGGCATCACCCTGTTGGTATGTTCCGTATTGTTACTATATTCTGATGTTAATTCTGTATCACTATTGCTAAGCGTCATTCGTCGGGCTATCCAGCATACGTGAAGGCAAGTTTGGTAACATTCGCGCATTGGGATTGCCAGGCGTTGATTCTCAGCATTACAACTTATTCTATTCGCCACTATACTTACGCTCATATGTACATATCACATTATAACAATACAAAGTATTATAATAATAAAATTAGACATTGGATGTCATACAGTTAATACATCTACAATAAAATATACATCATTGATGCCTTCATGCGCATATAGGATACTGTTCTTGTCCTGTGAAAGTTATGCACACGTAATTAAATTACCCGTGTTCAATGTTCACTGTAGTGCTGGAATCTTTGGCATGTCTTCTGTATATCCTGATATTGTCTTTCCTTCTGTATAGTACTTAAGACTGTTCACCAAGTTTGGCCAATTTGTAAGTTCATTTTGTAAAATTGCTGGAATTCACACGTATAAAACACGAATTAATTAAGTTCAGTGGCCTTAATTTTGAGTGTGGCCATGGTGCGTCTGTCTGTGACTGTCTTTGCCATAATTTGCAGGTTGGCATCCGGTTCATTAAACTGATCATCGGAAATGAATGTCTGTACTTGTGAAGCTGTCGTCGTTATTAGTCGATTTCAAAAGGTAGATTCTGTAGATACTCGTTTGAAAACAAAGTCAATATGGGTATATCTTACTATTTGATACCTGAAATAACATGTTGAGTCTTGCTGTTCTGCCGGTGACACTTTCACGTTGAAGGACCTTTCATGCTGGTCTATACAATGAAGTGTGCTAGTATCATAGCGCTGGAGTCGTACAGCAGACAAGGCAACTCTGGAGTTACTGGATCTAAGGATATAAAGTGGGTTACGGTTAAAATTTTCCAAAGGGTGGGGATTTTCCATTTTTTTATGTTGAGATCATTTTGAGTGCTATCTCCAAACCTGCACTCGTACATGTGTGTATACATTCAATAGTTCAAATACTAATAATACACCATGTATAGTTTTGAAATGTAATCGTGCATGTTTGTATGCTTTTCTGCAATTTGTGTATGTTTTCCAAAATATGTGGGGTAATTTGTTGCTGATTTTTGTCAGTAATTCCACCGACTGATGATTTACATTATTCAGCATAAGTATGTGTCTGAGTTGATTTGACATAGAGTTTATCAGTGGTAACAACAAACTTTGGTTCAACAGTAATGATATAAGTAACAAAGTTTGCTGGTTTGTCATGAGTAATATCATCTGTGTTGCGTCATGATAATGTGGAAATAAAACTGTCTGTGAAGACATTTGTTTTGTATTTACAATGAGTAGTGCAAGTATAACCATCCACTGTGTGCACTTGGTTATGTGTGTAGTTAACAGGGAGTACAGGAGGTATAGTATGTCACATAATGATTTGTGATCTTTCCTTGCCCTTGTGAAATGCTTGTTTTCTGCACCTTTTTCCTTGTGATGATACACACCAGTTTCTGTTTTTTCTTGTTGTGAGATGGTATGGTGTGGTACTTTGGTCTGTTCATCATGTTGTTGTATGATGAGTGGTGTAGTTAAGGCAGTGCTTGTTGTGGTGTTAACTTTTTTCCCTGTGTGAGTTTTGGACTCTGTGTAGTCTGTCACATTTAATACATTTCCAATTAATAAATAACAGCATGGATTGTCTAATAAAGCACAAGTTACTCTGCCTGATAGGAAAGGTGATTTTATATTGGCCCATGCCATAGGATATTTCTCTAATGTCCCTGAAACAGTTCTGCAATAGATGTACTCATCTAGGTAGTCTTTAGGATCAGCTAGGGTCTTTCGAAGACCGATAAGACAGGACCCTGTGTCGCGTATGTAACCTTCATGGAATGTTAGTTTTCCTAACGACAGTCTTGAGGTTTTGTTCATTTCCTCACCTTCTTGTTGAGTATTGACCTCTTTACATAAGGAATGAGGCTGAGTGACGTTAACAACATTATTGAAATATGGTACAAAGTCTGATGGGTAAAACTCAGCTTGTTCTGAATTTGCAGTGTTTGGTCTTGTTTTCGTCTCAGTGATGTTTACTTTTTCTAAGTTCTTTGCTGAACTGTCTGTTGTAATGTTTATGGCTGCATTTGCTTTTGCTATCTGTATTCTTTTTACACCTTCACATTCAAAACGTCTATGGCCATAAGCAAGGCAAAAATGACATTTTGTTCTATATTTCCTTTGATTTACCTTCCCCAGTTTTTGTGCTATTATAGTATTTAGGTATTCTTGATAAGTGGGATTCTTATCGCATATTCCATTTTCTGTATGTGGAGTGCTACAATGTTTGCACAATACTGGTTTTGTTTTATGTGGTTTGTTTTGACAATCTGTGGCTGCAGATGCCGTTGCTTTCACAGTACTTTTCTGTTGAGTGTTCTTAACCAGGTGTAAACTTTGGTTGTAATATTCGCGGCATTTCTCTAGTAAATTTTTGATAGGTTCTGTTTTGTGTTCTTCTAAATATTTTCCGCATTCGGCTGGTAGTGTTGCTTTTAGTTTTTCTATTAGCAAGAAATTTATTACTCCTTGATTGTTGTCTGAATGTTTAATTACCAATATTAGTTTTCTGAAAGATTCTTCTAATTCACTTATATATTGGGTGAATGACTTGTCTGTGGCTGGTTTCACATTTTGTATTTCTACGTTTAGAGTCTCACAAGAGGTTGGATAATGTTTTAATATGTTTGTCTTAAAATATTCATAGTCATTACATGCCAAATCTGGTATGAGCTCATGTATTTTTTTACTTTTTATTGGTAAGCATGCTGTGTACCATTGATTCCAATATTTTTTTGGGATTTTGTAGTCTTGCATTTTCTTTTCGAAATTCTGTGTCTACACTCGTATTAGGTCATGATTCATATTACAGTTTGCTTTGTCTTGTGCCTGTGTACAATCGAAAGCCTCACAAACCCTACTGAAATGTTTTGTGCCCCAGAAGTATGATAGATCTTGGAGGTGTTCATCATCTGAACTCATTTTGTGTCAATTAATATTTACTTTTACCAATGATGATGTTTACACAAGAAAATCAAGGAATGCAGATTTGGGTACTTAGCAATCAAAATTAATCAACTTATCTTTCTCTGCTGACTACTCGAACGCTTGATGTACAGGAACGTGATTCTCGTGATGGTTACCGCTGACCTGGTCTGGTTACGTCGGTCGCTTTGTAGAATTGAAACCTGCTGTGGAAAGAAATTATGTTATTTTCGTTCTGACTTTGTTAACAAATCTCCAATTTATACAAAATTATGACTTAATCTTCTTCTTTTCAAAAGTAGCGTTCTTTTATGCCATTTACATGGGACTGTAGTTCATGTGTACTTCTGACACCTTTATACCTGTCAGAGTCCTAATTACTGGCTCTTTCTAGCTCGCTGGACTTAGACAGGCAAATTACAACATCTACGACACATCTACCAATAACACATGAATGCAATCGGAAAACTGGCAGGAGCTATCTCCTGAACAATCATTTATTACAATATATATTACAAGCTGACAACAAAGTCGCACTTCACGCTCAAACAATCGTTCACCACCAACAGCCACGCGCTAGCTCACAATGGCGATCTTTACACTGTCGCCCGCATGATCATTCACAATCACAACTTCACATCATCCCGCACATATCACAGTTAGTACATTCCTCGAATATCACTACACAACGTTCATCTCCATTTATCCGTCACAACCACTATCGTTCTATCGTTCTCGCGTTCTCTAGATCTCCACACGTCCGTCTCTATTCGCTGCCTCACACACACTGACTCTCTCCTCGTTGACCTTCCCACATCACGTGGCTCGGTTCACGGGCTTCTTGCCTGACCGTCCACTAGCCAAGCCGTGGTGTCTCTTACTGCCCTTTACCTCAGCTATGCTTACACTGACTCTCGCTTACATACCGGCACTTACATTCTTCCTTACACATGTCATATAAGACCATGAAAGTAGTAGAGGCCGACCCTGAGATCTCCTACCCGTCTGTAATTCACCAAAAAAGATGTCCTTTGGTATTCTACCATCATCCATCCTCCTAACGTGTCCTATCCATCTAAGTCTACGAAGACTGAGCATGGAATACACCGTCACACAACCTGATCTTTCCAATACTTCAGTATTTGTGATTTTGTCTTGCCACTTAATACCAAGTATTCTTCGCAGACACCGCATATGAAAGCTGTTTAAACTTTTCTCTTGGCGTGAGTAAGTTGTCCAGGTTTCACTGCCATAAAGAAGAGTACTAAGGACACAGGCTTGGTAGACGAGGACTTTTGTTTTGGCAGTACGCTTCCTGTTCTCCCAGACTCTTTTTGCTAACATGTTCATTGTTGTTGCTGCCTTGCCAATCCTGATGTTGATTTCCTGATCGAGGGATAATTTACTATTTACCTCTGATCCTAGATATGTAAAATGGTCTACTATCTCCTGTTCGGCGTAGTCAATAAAGATTGATGGTACACCATGTGCACCTTGTGACATAACCTGTGTCTTCTTTTTGTTAATTGTTAAACCAAATTCAGAACAAGCATTGGAGAATGCAGATAGTAGATGTTGTAATTCTTCCTCAGAGTGGGTCGTAATCGCAGCATCATCCGCAAAAAGCAACTCTCTGATTAGTACCCTGCTAATTTTGGTCTTGGCCTTCAATCTCTGAGCATTATAGAGGCCACCATCTGAGCGTGAGTGAATGTATATACCGTCATACTGATCACGAAAGGCATATTTCAGTAGAAGTGAAAAGTATATCTCAAAGAGGGTGGGGGATAGTACACAACCTTGCTTAACTCCACTCTTGATTTCAAACTCTTCTGAAGTTGAGCCATCAAACTTGATTATACCCTTCATGCCTGTGTGGAACGATTCCACAATGGACAGAAGAGTTGGTGGGCAGCCAATCTTCTTTAGTGCTTTGAACAGACCCTCACGACTGACCAAATCGAATGCCTTTGTGAGGTCAATGAAGGCAATATACAGTGGCTGATTTTGTTCCCGGCATTTTTCTTGCATCTGTCGCAATGAGAATATCATATCAATGGTAGACCGGTTCTGACGGAAGCCGCACTGTGATTCGGGGTAGACTTGATCTCCCAGGACTTGAAGTCTGTGCAGGACAATTCTGGCAAATACTTTCCCAACAATACACAGAAGTGAGATACCCCTATAGTTGTTACAGTCGCTCCGATCTCCCTTGTTCTTGTACAGCGTTATGATGTTTGAATCTTTGAAATCCTGTGGGACTTGTCCTTCTTGCCAGCATAGCTTTATTAGCTGGTGGATCTGTAGAGCGAGTGTGTCTTGCCCACTCCTGATCACCTCTATTGGAATCCCATCCTTACCTGGAGCCTTGCCAGATGCAAGCTCATTTATAGCACACTTAACTTCTGTTATAGTGGGAAGTGTGTCCATGTGGTCATGAGTTGGCAGGGCCTCTATGGCATTGAGGGCATCATCCGCTAGCTTGGTCTCACTTGAGTAAAGCTCTAAATAGTGCTCGACCCATCTATCCATCTGCTGTTTCTTATCAGTGATGATTTCTCCAGTCAAGGTTTTCAGCGGTGCACTTCTTTTGATCATTGGACCACAGGCTTTCTTTATCCCTTCATACATGCTTCTGATGTTTCCCTTATCACTTGCGATTTGAATGGACTCACATAACTTGATCCAATAGTCATTCGCACACTGCCTGTCAGCCTTTTGTACATCCTTCCTCGCTTGCTTCAGCTCACTCAGAGTGTTACGCGTTGGTCTTTCCTTGTTTCTTAAGAGAGTGTGGCGAAACGCCAATGGCTCATGTCCTCATGCCTTCTTTTATTTGGGGTAAACAGCTTTCGGAAGCTCTCAGTTCTCTTGTTCGCTCAATCTCCATGAAAGATAGTTCTTTGGGTTACCTTCATAACACAATCTTTACATAGAGCGAGTAGATATAGGTCTTTTCTTTCGGGAAGACCCGATGGAGCGCCTTTCGCCAAATGCGCACTGGTGCGGCTTCTGGAGAATTCATGTCCGTTTCTACTGATCGCTACCCACTGCCTAATGTCAAGAGTTCAAGTTAAAGATTGAGACATTTTAAAAGGCAGAATACTGATGGGCTATGAAAGGGTCCTTCTTTTGAAGTCTTCTCATCGACTTAAGGTCGAGTGTAAACCGGAAAGTGTGTTGAAAGACTTGACAGGGCTTCTATGCCCAAACTTATAAGTACCTGATGAAGCCAGGGCAAGTCAGTGGACATACCAGGTATAATGTTTTTTTCTAATATAAATGGAGAGGCGTTACAAAAATGTAATGAGTGACACAACAGCCAACTGAAGTCTTCTCATTGACTTAAGGTCGAGCGTTTGCTGATGAGGCGGTTTGGACCTACGCCAATTCCCATCCTTGTCCGGGACAGCGAAAGACTCTGATTCATTCCCTATACCCAATCTGGTATCATGACTTTGGTTCCCAACCTCAATTGTGCCCAGTGATCCCATGGCACTTTCCCAGACCAGATTACTGACTAAATCGTGGTGACCTAGGAAACTTGGAAGCTGTTGTTCGAACAACCGACGCTGTATAGAGAGACTGGAACCTTTGCCCGGTGAGGCTGTTGTGAAATGACTGGACAATTTCAAGATCTATGCTATATGATGTTCAGAGTTTTCTGGATTCATTTCTGGACTAGAGTTATCACATCAGTTTTGTTTTCTGGACTTGTATAGGTTTATCTGTCTTGGTGTTCTTCTGTGTTGTCTTTATTACGGTATTAAATTCAAATTATAGTGACTGAGACGATCGTCATGTTACGTGTGTGTCAGCCAGAAATACACTGCAGGAAATAACCCTGAGGTCGAAAGAGAGTGTGACAGTAAGTCCGGGGAACGGATGAGGGTTGGCAACAAAGAACTATTCCCAGCCAGGGCAAAAGAATAAGTTTGAAATATTGTGACGGGACATTATGGGACCCTCCCCATAGCTTGTTACAATTTCTGGGGGCACGTCCCGGGATATTTGAAATCCTGGTGTAGTTCTGGCTGATATAGTGATAGGGGACAGATATCCTTGTCTACTACCAATAGGTTCTGCCTACCGTACCTGGCTATTGTCTGTACTCTGCCTGACACAGACTGACCGACATGTGACGTGTTGTGGTCGTATAAAATATCCAATTGTTATTTGAGAGATAAATTTTGATATAGATTTGTATACATTTACCCGCTGAGTTTAAGATGGCATCAGCGAAATTTAATGTTGCAGAAGTACAGGATAAAGGGCGAGAGATGGTCTACGATGGTGTAGAGTTACAAAAATATGTTCAGGAAGTTGAAAGAGACTTCAGACAGGCAGAGCGTGAAGCTAGGAAATTTGAGGTCGAGCGTGAAGCTAAGAAAATTGAAACTGAGCGCGAAGCTAAGAAAATGGAAGCTGAGCAGGCCCTCAGAGACCATGAGTTCCGCATGAGGGAGTTGGAGCATAGAGCTAAATCTGCCAAGGAAAGCGAGAGTGCAGTGGGAGGCACCGTTCTACCGGACTCAACAACTTCTGGTGGCGGTCCATAGCAGGCAATGAAGTTCCCTTTGCTCCCGTTCGATGAACACAAAGATAAGATCGACCAGTATCTTCAAAGATTCCAGTCGATGGCTTTGGCTATGGGACTGGAACGTGGGAAATGGAACTTGAAACTCTCACAGGGCCTGAGAGGGACAGCGTACGAGGTATACTCAAGGTTGCCACCTGGTATGGAGAATGACTATGAAGCCCTGGAGAAAGCATTATTGAAAAGGTTCCAGATGACAGCTCATACTTATCGACAGCAGTTCAGAAAGTCGAAGAGAGAACCAGGGGAGATGTTCGCAGCCTACAGTGTTAGACTGAAGTCTTACCTTTTGAAGTGGATGTCATTAGCTGGATTTGCTAACGACTATGAAAGTTTAGAAGAATTAGTGGTCGTGGACCAAATGAAGAGGATGATGCCAAGGCCATTGCAAACCTTCTTGCTCGAAAATGGGGCAGAGAAGTTAGACTTGGTAAATACATTAGCGGAAAGGTATGTGCTAGCTCATGGAGATAATGGGGAACTGTCACAACCCAATCCCCGATCACCAGACACTTGGTCTGGAAAGAAGAAGAACCCTAAAACAACCCACACTAAAAAGGAGGATCCTTTCGATAAAGTTCCAATTAAGAAACCCTCTGGTAAGAGTCCACCTGGATCTCCTAAAAGAAAGTGGAGTGAAAAGTGGTGCGCCTATTGCAAATCTCCCACACACAATACGGCTGATTGCCGGCGTAAACAGAAAGACTCTCACTATGCTGCTTGTCTTGTAGAAACCGGGGAAGGGTCTCACAAGGAGGTAGAAGGGAGTCGTCTTGGGAACAAAGATTCAGAAAAACCACCAGTAGTAGAGACGATACCTGTGAACGGACAACCAGTTGAGTGTCTCTATGACACAGGTCTGCAGTTTGAGGCTGTAATTTCATCACACTTAGTCAGCCCAGAGCAGCTAACCGGGGAATCTATTGAGATTCAAACGGCGACAAAGAGTGCGGTAGCGATGTCTCTTCCAATTGCGAAGGTGGACATCAAATCAAAATATGTTACCGGCACTATACAGGCAGCCGTTCTGCTCGATCCTATCTTCCCAATGATCTTGGGTTGTAGCTACGTCTTTCTAGGGATTCCAACCGAACCCATGTACGTAGGGGCGACGCAAACCAGATCTCAATCGGAGGATGAGCAGACGCCGGCCTTGATCGTGAATCCCTTGCCTGGGGAGTTACGAGCTGCTGAAAGCCAGGATGCTACTTTGCAACCTTGCTTCAACCAGTTGCCAAAAAGTTCTGACCCACCAAGACGGGGTCAGTATTATATGAAGAATCGGTTACTGTACCGGAGAGCCGGAGTGGAGGAACGCCAGCATGGACAGCTGGTAGTTCCTAAGGTTTATCGGGAACAGCTTCTTCATATGGGACACACCATTTCTTTCGGGGCAACTCTACAGCGCATTTCCTGCCATTACTACTGGCCAGGGATGACTGGAGACGTGCGTAGGTACGTCAAGTCGTGCCCAGAGTGCCAGCGTGTGGCACCAAAACACTGGACGGCTCCGGTAGTCTTGGGTGACATGCCCATTATGAACTCTCCTTTCGAGAGAGTTGTCATCGATCTTGTTGGTCCTCTTCCTCGGACTAGGAAGAGGAATAAGTACATTCTCACGATGGTGGATTGCTGTTCCATGTGGGGTGAGGCGATACCTTTGGCCACAATCGACTCTAAGCGAGTGGCTGATGCACTGATGGAGACCTTTACTCGATTGGGATTTCCCAACCAGATCCTAACGGACAATGGGTCTCAGTTCTGTGGTAAGCTGATGGAAGAAGTCTTTCGTATCTTCCAGACCAACCACATTCACACAAGCCCGTACCACCCTCAGTCTAATGGGCAAGTAGAGAGGTTTAATGGTACCTTGATGACCATGCTTCGGAAGCTGGCTCAAGAGAAACCAGACAGATGGGATGAGTATATCTCAGCCGCCTTGTTCGCCTATCGGGAGGTTCCCCATGGGTCTACCGGATTGCCACCAGCCACTCTACTATTCGGGAGGCCTATCAAGGGTCCCTTAGAAGCCCTATTGAGATGTTGGACAGAGGAAGAAACTTCCGAAGAAGTTGTATCCTCATATAAATACGTCGAAGAGTTAAAGAAGAAGATCCAGACGGGTTGGGCTTTGGCAGCTCAGAATCTAAGGGCAGCCAGAAAGAGACACGCGGCCTACTACAATAGAAGGACAAAAGATAGGTCTCTTAAAGTGGGGGATCGGGTTATGTTGTTACTTCCAGTTGGTTCCAATAAACTCGAGATTGGTTGGCAGGGGCCTTTCCCGGTGGAAAGGGTTGTGTCCCGAACCAACTATGCCATCCGGATCAGGGGGAAATCCAAAATCTTCCACATTAACCTCCTCAAAAAGTATGAAGAACGGTCTGATGGTACTTCTCTCCCACTCATGACTATGGCGATCGCGATGGAAACTTAATCGGGCGAAGACGCGGATAGGGAGTATCCTTTACACTCTGGGGAAATCTATAGGGATGTACATATAAATCCTGATCTGTCGGCTGAAGAAACAGACCTGGTCATCCGTTTGTTGGAGTCCCATCAGCAGATTCTTACCGATCGGCCAGGGCGCACAGGGTTAGTCGAGTTTGATATGGCTCTGACTACCCAAGACCCCGTTCGCCAAAAAATTATATCCAGTGCTCTTTTCAAAAAGAGAAGGCCCTGGAAGCTGAAATCCAGAAGCTTCTGGACGATGACATCATCACTCCTTCGACTTCTCCTTGTAATGCCGGGGTTGTCTTGTTGAGGAAGCCCAGTGGGAGTACCGTTCAAAGTGCAGTCCGACCATCAACCTCTGACCATTTTAGCAACTTCTAAGAAACTGAACGCGAGGTTAATGAGATGGTCATTGCTCCTACAACCGTATCAGTTCACGGTCGAATACATCCCAGGAAGGGAGAATGTGGGAGCGGATTTCCTATCACGGCATCCTATGGTTGAATGTGAGGGTGTGGCCATTCGAACAGAACCTCTGGCAGTAGAAAGTTCGTAGGGTTCGACTTTCTTAAGATGGGGCCTATGTGGCGAAACGCCAATGGCTCATGACCTCGTGTCTTCTTTTATTTGGGGTAAACAGCTTTCGGAAGCTCTCAGTTCTCTTGTTCGCTCAATCTCCATGAAAGATAGTTCTTTGGGTTACCTTCATAATACAATCTTTACATAGAGCGAGTAGATATAGGTCTTTTCTTTAGGGTAGACCCGATGGAGCGCCTTGCGCCAAATGCGCACTGGTGCGGCTTCTGGAGAATTCATGTCCGTTTCTACTGATCGCTACCCACTGCCTAATGTCAAGAGTTCAAGTTAAAGATTGAGACATTTTAAAAGGCAGAATACTGATGGGCTATGAAAGGGTCCTTCTTTTGAAGTCTTCTCATCGACTTAAGGTCGAGTGTAAACCGGAAAGTGTGTTGAAAGACTTGACAGGGCTTCTATGCCCAAACTTATAAGTACCTGATGAAGCCAGGGCAAGTCAGTGGACATACCAGGTATAATGTTTTTTTTCTAATATAAATGGAGAGGCGTTACAAAAATGTAATAAGTGACACAACAGCCAACTCAAGTCTTCTCATTGACTTAAGGTCGAGCGTTTGCTGATGAGGCGGTTTGGACCTACGCCAATTCCCATCCTTGTCCGGGACAGCGAAAGACTCTGATTCATTCCCTATACCCAATCTGGTATCATGACTTTGGTTCCCAACCTCAATTGTGCCCAGTGATCCCATGGCACTTTCCCAGACCAGATTACTGACTATATCGTGGTGACCTAGAAAACTTGGAAGCTGTTGTTCGAACAACCGACGCTGGATAGAGAGACTGGAACCTTTGCCCGGTGAGGCAGTTGTGAAATGACTGGACAATTTCAAGATCTGTGCTATATGATGTTCAGAGTTTTCTGGATTCATTTCTGGACTAGAGTTATCACATCAGTTTTGTTTTCTGGACTTGTAGAGGTTTATCTGTCTTGGTGTTCTTCTGTGTTGTCTTTATTACGGTATTAAATTCAAATTGTAGTGACTGAGACGATCGTCATGTTACGTGTGTGTCAGCCAGAAATACACTGCAGGAAATAACCCTGAGGTCGAAAGAGAGTGTGACAGTAAGTCCGGGGAACAGATGAGGGTTGGCAACAAAGACCTATTCCCAGCCAGGGCAAAAGAATAAGTTTGAAATATTGTGACGGGACATTATGGGACCCTCCCCATTGCTTGTTACAGAGAGCTATCTTCTTTTTATCAATTAAGGGCTGCAGTATCTGGCTGTTTGCCGCAAACCAGTCCTTCCTCTTATGATCCACAGTGCCGTAAACCCCTACCGCTGTTTTATAAATAGTTTCCTTAAGTTTACTCCATTTATCATTTACTATACAATTTTCTGATGTATCATTGAAAGCGTCTTCAAGTTGCTGTTGAAATTCAAAGCACTTTCCAGGATCGTGAGCGTTAATAATATTAATCCTGGGGCTAGACTTGTGTTTAGCTGTGTAGATTCTCTTTGGTCTCAGTCTACCCTTGCAACAACTAAAGAATGATCTGTATCACAGTCAGCACTGTGTTAGCTTCGAGTTAATGATGTATGATTCAGATCTCCGTGTGATAATGAAGTTCAGCTGATGCCAATGGCCGGATCTTGGATGTTTCCATGTGACCTTATGCAGCTCTTTTGTTTTAAAAAAGGAGTTTGTAATACATAGGTCATTTCTAGTGCAATGCTCCAGCAGCCTTTGCCCATTATCATTCATGCGACCGATGTTGTATTTTCCAAGGCACACTGGCCATGAACTCGAGTCCTTGCCCACACGAGCATTGAAATCACCGAGCATATAAATGTAGTCGGATTTTGGAACTGCCTTGATCGCAGAGTCTAGCTGCAGTAATGTATGCAGTCCCAAGTCATACTCAATTACTGAGATAACAAATTATTATCTCAGTAATTGAGTATGACTTGGGACTGCTTACATTGTCAGAGTCAGTTAGTGAAACTAGAGCTCATAAAGAATGAAGCTGTGCGGGCGAGACTGGGATGCACAAGGGACATGCCGGAGGTGTGTATGAGCTTTACCCAAGATTGCAGACAGACCCAAGGTGCTGCGGGCTAAATCGCATGAATAGAATATGAAACAATTAATCCACAACAATTCGCGACCATGTGATGTAATCATCTAAACCCATGGCTCTGTGCTAAGAGGTAAAAGAAGTGTCCATGGGTTCATGGCAAAGGTTGATGATGGACGGTGTTTGATGATTGTGAGTCTGGCATATGAAACCACAAAATCGAGTCTGAGAATGGAGGTGGAAGCAATAATGGCGGCTTTCTGTTGGCTGGAAGACAAACAGCACGCGCATGTCGTAATTGTAACGAACTCACAAAATATGATGAGACAGGTGAAGACAGGCATGCTACGGACAGAATGGCAGGCTTCCATTCAACAATCATAAATAGAGAGCATCTGTTGGTTGTTTCCATCCAGGATGTGCTGGTGTGGTAGGAAACTAGGAGACGGACTGGCATGCTGGGCTTGCACTACGTGATTGAGTGTTGGTGCATGACATAAGCCTGGGTCATTGACAATGAGGTGAGTGACCGGGCATGAGAAAGAATGGGTGAAAGTGGGAGACAGTAAAGTGACTGACCTGGCTATGGAAAAAACAGCCAGTCCTGAGAAATAAAATAGTGAGGGTAGAGGAAAAACCCCTAGGGTGGATGGGGCGAGAGATAGGGTAGGTGTGTGTGAAGTCAAGGGACTTCAAGGCAGTTGATGTGTAGATGCCGAACTGGTCGGTAGTCTAAGGAGAAGCGGAGTTAGAGATCTCCGTGTTGTGTTGTTCTCCTAGTTGTGAAGACAGGCCTGAACCAGAGTGGGTTCTATAGTGAGTGAGGGCCTGAACCCAGAGTGGGTGATATCGTTAGTGGAAACTAAGACCCAGTGTGTGGGTGTATTGTGTGAGGTCCAGCGGTGGATAGGAGCTGGATTACCTGTCTTGTGGATTTGATATGAAGCAGGCTTGAGAAGGCATTGATGTGTGCTGGTTAAATTGTGAGGAGGATATTTATAGTCTATGGATTACATTGTTTCTGGATATATACATATGTTCCGTGAGTCTGTGTTATTTCTGTAATAAAGGATTATGTGCGCCAACTGAATCTTGTTTAATGACTGGTGAATGTGCACTGCGGGGGTGACTTATATTGCAAGACAGTTAGATATCTCCATTGACACCCCAGGAGTATTCGTTACCTAGACAACGACCATCACACGACAATATCATGAACATATCATCGTAAGAACTTCGTGATATTATCATCAAGAACGACGTGTGACAGTGCATGATAAGACAGATGTGGTCGGGGTACTTTGGAATCGTGTGTACAGTGCAGACGAACGTGTAGATCATCATGGCTTGAAGACAATGGTGCTGCCAAGAGTGACCAGAGGATCTGACCGACACTCAAAACTCCCTGGAAAGGACTGACTGACATATAATCACACCGCTAGGGTACCATTAGTATTGGTACCCTTCGCAGGCTGTTGAAGATGAGGACTTAGCACGTACGTAAATGTCCTGAGTGCTGTGATATCGGTTCTTGACTCATCTCAACTTAACTACATTGTAGTCTTCATATTCTCCACATCCTCGATAAATCCCCTTCCATAGTTATATTATTTTTCTTCAGACTTATATTTTCGCACATGTCCAAAATATGTAACTTTCCTCAGCTGTATTTGCCTAAATAACCAAAACTAACTTATTATTAGATACACGTGTTTGTTCTCTTTGTCCTCCACAATCACAAAGACCAGTAAGACACGTCGATATGTGACTATAGTATGTCCCGAAAAGAATGCCTTCATTCATGATCAATTATTTTGAAAACTGTCTCTTGCATCGTTATGAAATTTTTCCAGCCGTCTTATATTTACCCCCACCCAAGGAATATGTCTTTGATAGGTCCCAAAACAACTTAAATCATCGAAAGCGGCGATATTTCTTTGATCTTTTGCTGAAAAACTAGTGATTTCTAGCTAACAAATTTATGTTTACAGTAATGAAAGCCCCTCCAATTCAGATGACACACAAGGCGTATCTGGATTCGTATGGGAGTGGGTGCAATGAAAGAAGTAGCTTAAAATCGACAGGGTCGGCTGCATTGCACCGGGTTTTTATCCCATATGGCTCAGTTTTTTTTTTCCGCAGCGCGGAAAGCGTCTCATAAAGCTCGAACTCCGTACCTCCAGCGACGACCCTCGGGAGTCTCCGAAAAAATGCACTCGTGAAATGAAGGACGCGGTTCGGAATCGAACATACAACCTTCGGAGGCCGAGTCAGACGGCTTGACCACTTCACCACGGAGAATCCCGAGAGGGGTGCAATGTGTAATATTAGTAAAGACAGAGAATTTACAGAGGCATGGGGTAAATAATTTGTAAATTAACAGGAAAGTAGAAGGAATATATTTCTTACCTTATTTTTCATTTCCTTCTTGCTTCTTCAGCTGCTGGTTAATAATGTGTACACAAGTATTCGTGTTAGCTTTTTATATTGAGTTCGTGAAAGCTTCCAAATAGCTGTGCGTTAATGTGCGTATGGAGTGGCCAGAAATGATACCGCAATTTAGTCATCATGTTTCCATTTTTAAGGATCTGTTCAGCTGTCTGTATAGTTTGTTCACACGTGGGTGACAGACCCGCTTTGAGTCTTCGTGAAAGATTGTCTACTCTGCTGTTTACCGTTCAGAGACGGAACATGATTACCTGTTTTGCACTATGAAAATAGTTGTCAATGTCTCTGTAGTGGGCTTTCTTCTTAACAACCAAGATGTTGGTCCTCTTTTCATTGAAGTTTATAGATTGATTCGTAATCACGTGTGTTGTCCCCTAATTTGACAACGTCTTTGCTCTCACGTTTCTTGTTATGCCACAATATGTCAGTTTCCACCGCAATATTACTCTTCTGTTGGTATTCAATGCGTTTAGTGTGTGTGTGTGTGTGTGTGAGTGTGTGTGTGTGTGTGTGTGTGTGTGTGTGTGTGTGTGTGTGTGTGTGTGTGTGTGTGTGTGTTTCAAAACACTTGTTTGTCACCGCTGAGGGCTTACGGAATTGAAAATTCATCACTGTGGAATACAAACTGTTGCCATTGACATTATGCTGATGCTGTAATGTTTAGGGCCTGCAATTCTTCTGAATATTTGTAGCAAAATATCTCAGTTGGTGTGCATGCGGATTAAGGTCTTCGATCTGCTCAGACCTTAATCTGTGTCGGACGATTCCAGTAGGTTGATGACTGCTCTCGGTGGCATAAAATTCAATCTATCCTTTCTCCAATAATCCTCTTCCTCTTTCAACACATGGTCCTCACATTTTTCCAGTAACTTTTATCAATATTTAATAGCGCGGACTGGTTTAGTATCCTGACGTCAGACAATTTGAATATAGTATTGTCAGCTGCCACCTGTCCTTTAATTTTAGCCCACACAAGTTGTATAGCGTTAAAATGAGAATGGTACAGCGGAAGTCTCAAGCACCCATAACGATGCTCTTCTATCAACTTGACGCTTTGATATTTCTTGCTTTTTGGCATCTGTTTTACAAGGGTCAACAATTCTAGCTAGAAATACGTTTCTGGAAATGGTATGTTTTCCATTCGGAGTCATATCTTTATTGCTCCCTTTGTGCTCGATGCTGTAGGTATTTTGTCTTCTTGGGCAACATTGATCATCATGCATTGTCCATAATTGGACACGACGGTCTATCTAGGGATGGAAGCACAGTATTCTCGAGCCAATCTCTGAATACATTACCATTCATCTTATTATGATAATTCCTATTATCTATATGCTTTGATACGAACACGAGCCTCGCATTCTGTTGTAAGCCATTATGCGTGTTACCAGCATGGGCCATGACCAAAAGCTGTCCTACACTACTGGGCACATATCGCTTTATCTGTCCATCCACTGATTGCCATTCCTTATCACTTGTGTGGTGCACATTGATCCACATTTCATCCAAACACACTATGCCATAATTTTCTTTTCGCATTTCCCTTATTTCACGTAGGTATCTGCTTCTCATGGCTCCTAAATGCGGTTGCTCGCAAAGATTATTTCTACCGCCCTTGTAATTTCAAATAGTGAAGATAATGTCCTTATAATTTTCCACAAAGTTGTTTTAGATAGCTCTATGTTATTGTTCTTTCTGAACCAAACCCTGAGTTTTCTTACAGTCACTGTTTCTTTGGTATCCAGCATTATAAAAATGCTGGATAATCCTGGATATAAAATCCAAAATTTTTATAACTTTAGGAGTCTCCGTGGCGAAGTGGTCAAGCCTTTTGACTTGGGCTCCAAAGGTCGTGGGTTCGATTCCGGGCCGCATCCTTCGGTTCACGAGTTAAATTTTTCGGAGACTTCTGTGGGTCGTCGCTAGAGCTGCGGAGTTCGTGCTTTGTGCGATGCTTTCCGCGCTGCGGAAAGAGACCGAGCCATATGGGATAGAACCCGGTGCAATAAAGTCGACCCTGTCGAATTTTAAGCGACTTTTTAAAGCATTTTTATAATAGTTCGCATTATGACATCTTTGTCAAAGCTGTCTACAATAATCTTTCTACCTACCTTTTTGTTATTGCGTGGTGGTTTAATTCCAGATTCTTGCACCCATCGACGAAATTACCGTTTACTCAAACCCAATGCATGCACTGTTCTTTTTTCGGAATTTGTAATAGTATAAAAGTTTCCTGCGATCAGCTTTTGACAAAAATATGTGTACAACTTCATAGCGATTCTTTGAAGTGTACAATTTCGCATTAAATCCCATTGAAAAATATTCACACATTTCAATGTTAGCGATAAGTGGTAAGAGTTAAAAAACAACACAACATATTAATCAGGTTTCATGAAATAACCCACATTTTGAGACACCTCTGAACAGTCTTAGTTTGAACAACGCGGGTAGTTGGCATAAGGCCAATCCCTTCAAAACACGTACAATATTCAACATTGAGCGCTGATTGTCTGGCTACGCTGTAATACATTTAAAATTATGAATTTCATCTCAGACCCGTAATTTATATACCGCATATAAACACACTTTGAAATCTGCTGTAAAATCTCCAGAACAAAATTTTTTTGGTTGGGTGGACATAATGATAAGGTTATATACTAAATCTCATAATTTTCCCTCAGTTGGTTACTGAGATATGAATGTTTATATTGGGGCAAAAGAAAAAAAAAAACACACTATAAGTGTGAGCGACATTACTCTCTAGAACAGGAACGGTAACCAATATCCGACTATCACTTGGCAGAACAACAGTTCTTCACCCCTGCTCTAGACCGTCCTATTCTAACCTGGAAGAAATAAACGAACACAAAAATAAGCATAACAAAATCCAAAAAAAAAGACACAATTAAGAAAATAAAGTAAATCTTAACGTTGTTAAACTTGATAGACGTGTCTGGGATCATTTAGACAAGTATCATAATGTCAGAAAAGAGTAGCGTTATTACACTCTGGACACTACAAATTCAACCATGGAAGAAATCAGCGACACACAATATAAAAAAAAAAACGAAACAACATTAAATAAATGGCAAAGTAAACATACTTAATAGTTATGTCTAGGATCGTTTAGACGACTGTCATAATGTCACGAAAGAATAGCGTTATTACACTCTACACAGACCAATTTCAACAATGGTAGAATGAACACATAACATAAATACAAATAAAAACACAAACAACAGCATAAAGCAATTCGTGAAGTAGACATAATGAATAATTGTGTCTAGCTGAACATTGAGATGACTGTCATAATGCCAGGAAACAGTGGCACTGGTTTACACATATTGTGCTGCCTTAAATTGTATACCTGTTCTTTGGGTAATTTCCTGTTGTTGATTCCAAAAATGTACCCAGAGATTGTTTCTATCAGCTCTAGTTTTTGAGATAACTAAGAATGACCTTCTTAGTAGGGCAATTGTTATGTACAAGCCTAGAGTTGGGTGCAATCAATGGCATTTTGACTGTAATCTGCATTCATATGTAATTACCGTGAATTAATTGCCTTCATATAACAAACCAACCATGCATTAAAACGTTATCACTATCATTTTATGCACTTGTTTTCCAAACAGTATGAGGATTCTAATACTAGGTGATTTTAATGCAAAAGTAGGAAAAGGAAAAATGGAGGATGTAGTGGGGAATTATGGTTTAGGTGCAAAATATGAAAGAGGAGAGCAACTAATAGAATGTGCATATATCAATGATATGATAACTGGAAAGACCTAGTTTAAACACCATAAATGACGACTTTACACGCGGAAAAGCCCTGATAAGAAAATACTAACCCAAATTGACTATATACTTATTAATAAAAAGTTTAGATATGCGTTAATTAATGTAAAGACAATGCCGGATACTGACTGTAATAGTGATAATTTACCACTTTGTGGATTAATAAAAGTAAGACTGAAGAGAGAAAGAAAAATGGTTACGAACGTGAGACTTAATAAAGAGGCTTTGAAGGTAGATAAAGAAATTCAATAAACAATATAGAGTTATTGTGAAAAATAGGTACAATGCAATTGCTAAAACACAGACTATAAACGAACAATGGGAAATATTAAAGGTCTCCATTCATCAAACGAGCAAAGACATATTACCGGAGAGAAGCCAAAAACTTAAGAAAAAAATGAATGAGTGGAGAAATCTTAAAGTTGATGTCCAAAAGTAAACATAGTAAAAATGATAAACAAGAATATAACGGGATACAACAGAAATGAGAAATGATTGTGTGAAGGCAAATGAAAGTTGGTTAAACGAGCAGTGCAAAAAAATTTAATTAAATTATATTAGGGATACAATAATTATGCACAGACAATTCAGTGAGCTCACAGGAAGAAAAGTAAGAATAAATACAGGGTGTTTAAAATCAAAAACATGAAAGATATTATTGGAGGAAGAGGCTATAGTGAAGAGTTAGAATTAATAAATGAGAGAATTATATGATGGAGAAAGGACAGCATGAACAGATGAAAGTAACTTTCATTCTAAAAGAAGAAGTCGCTGACGCTATCGAGCATATGAAGAAAGGAAAAACAGTTGGACCAGACGGAATTACAACAGAAGAATTCGAATTAATGGGAGAATTTGGAGTAGATATATTAATCAAAATGTTGAATGATAGTTACAGCAGTGGATATCTACCAAGCGATATGCTGAAATCTGTATTTATAGCTTATACCAAAAAGACCAGGAGCAAATGTATGCGAAGATTTTCGTACGATTAACCTCATAAACCCTGCCACTAAGCTTATACTCAGAATTATAATGAGAAGAACAAGAAAGAAAATAACAATGGAAATTGGTGAAGAACAGTATGCATTTATATTTCATGCTCAGAAAGACCTATAGAGACAAAAAACAAGACATATATGTGTGCTTCACAGATTATACTAAAGCATTTGATAAAGTACACTTGACAGACGATGCAGAAAACAGAATCCTGTCACTGTCAATGCAGAGGTCAACGCGCTCATCAATGAACACGCAGACAACCCCGAAGTGCTCATCTATACAGATGGATCTGTTGTAAAGAAGCAGAGAAGTGCATGGGCATTTACAGCCCGTTCAGCGGGCCGAACCGTCCAAGAATCCAGTGGTGCCCACACTATGCCCACATGCAGCATGACGATGGAGGTAATGGCAGTAACACAGGCTTTCCTATGGCTAGAAGCACAGCATTATACCAACGTGTGTGTACTAAGTGATTCAATGAGCATGATTCGGAAGGTCGAAGCTGGATCTGTACGTAGACAGTGGACTGAGTCGCTGAGGAAGTCTGTTGTCCATAAAGACACCTTCATCTTTGTCCCGGGACATGCGGGAGTCGAGGGAAATGAACGAGCTGATAAACTGGCTGACTCTGCGCCCCCTGCAGCCCATGGATCGTGCCGATGTTATTAACGTCCTTAAAGACATGTCGAGAACAGAAGACTTTGACGTCAGTGAATCCACATCGCTGTCCAGGATGAAAGACTTGGGAGTAAGAATTGGCACGGCCAGACACGAGAGGTACATCGGGAAAACGAGGTGCCTCGTTAACCAACACAAAACTGGCACTATTAGCCACGGAACGCTGATGCTTATGCTGGGGGGTGGGAGAGGATCTGAGCACCTATGGACTTGTCCGGAGTGCAATGAAGATACCCCAACTGATAACTGATAACTGATTTGATAAAGTAGAACATGATGCAATTATTAAATTGTTGAAAGATATTAACATTGATGGGAAAGATCTCAGAATAATAAAAAATATTCTCGGGAACCAACTAGCGGCAATTAAAATGAGAAATAAGGAAGTAAATTACGAACAAATGAGGCTGGGAGAACGACTGGGATGTATTTTGTCACCGGATCTTTCCTCCCTCTATAGCGAAGTAATAATGAGAGAGATTAAAGAGAAGACAGGAATAATATTCAATGGTTATAATATAAAGAATATACGCTATGCAGATGACACAGTATTGATGATGGATAATGCAAAAGATCCACGATAATTGCTGAACATTGTAGTAACAGAGAGGGCTAAGAATATCACGAAAACAGTAAAAATGGTGATATCCAAGACAAAGGTGACACCTAAATGTGAAATAGAGAGAGAAGGGAAAATTCTTCACCAAGTGGATAGTTTTAAATATCTAGGGGCATTTATAACATCAGATGGAAGACGTTAAAGTTAAATTGCATGTCCTTCACAGGACGTAGCAGTCAACCGCAGCATTTAAGCTGTTCGTGATCCCTGGGCAAATTTTACGTTCAGTAGTTTCCCATTGCTTTCTGAACGACCGGCTCCTATACCGTTTTCGAAAAACCCAGCACCGCTGTGTTTCGAACCCGGGTATACGGGCTCACAAACCGCGTTCGCAAGCCCTTAGCCACAGAGACCGATTTATGCCAAGCTATAAATCGTATAAAACGGTAATCGCATATTTAAAATAAAAAAATACGTACGACATAGATTAAGAGCAGAATAATGCAAGCAGAGATTGCATTTCAGAAAATGAAGAATATCTTATGCAATGCTATAAGTCATTATCGTTGAATGTAAGAAGGAGAGTGCTGACGCACTATATAGAATTTGTTTAGCTGTATGGCAGTGAATCTTGGACTATAAATGAACAATTTAGGAAGAGATTGTAAGCGACACAAATGTGGTTTCTGATACAAATGTTGCAGATTCCTTGGACTGCCAAAGTAACTAACAACGAATGCCTGAAAGAGGCTAATGAAACTAGAACATTATATACAACAATAAGAAAGAGGCAAGCAGCTTTTTTTGGTCATGTGATGAGAAGAGAGGCATTGGAGAACATCGTGACAACTGGAAAGATGGAGGGGAAGAGAGGCAGATGCAGACCAAGAGAAATGATTCTGGATGGATTGCAACGGTGGCATGGAATAATATCAACAGCGGAGTTGACCCAGAAAACCAAAGACCGAGATCTGTAGAGAGTCATGAACGCCTACGCAAGCCGACATGGCACTTGATGATGATGATGATGATGATGATGATGATGAAGAGAAACCTTAGACTTGTGGTATCTTAGTTTTACTTTAAAGTAAGCCAAGAATGCCTTTTAAATCACAATAGTAATATGCTTCCTATGTTCTTCTTTCAAAGTGTACACATTAAAATTGAAGTACCGCTCTCCAGAAAACATGCTCATCTTGAAGTTGATGTCATTCTGTGTTAGAAGTGTAAGCAAATAACTAGCATACTAATATGCATACAGTGGGTTAAAATCTTTTTTAAAAAGAGGCAATTCTTGGAAGATTCTTGGAAAACTGAAACTGTAAGTAAACAAGCAGTTTAATTTTGTAAGGGGCTAGTTAGGAATATTTTTTTTTAATTTTCCAGAGCCTTGTTCAGAAAATAATGTAATAATATTACTTAAATACACAAATGCCAGTCCCTCAAGACCTAGAGCTGCTACGGATAAATAAATGTGATATTTGAATTTAGCAGGCCTCATTTCTGCAAAATCAAGTGTAAAATGCTTGATTGCACAAATAAAATGTATGGATGTGTGTCGGGCTGTGCAATGAACCATCAAAAAAGCGGTAAATAAAAGCCAACAGTTAATTAGTTAGTCGACAGATCATCCTCATTGCACATCGAACCATTCAGTCCATAAGTGCTCGGATCCCCTCCTCAGCAAATCCCGCAGCGTGTAGCGGCTAACGACACCAGTTCTGTGTTGGTTTATCAATCTTCTTTGGCTTCCTGTGTAGTGTTCTTGTTTGGCCACACCTCTTTTAATTTGCTGTTCTCGCAGTCTGACCATGGTTGTAGATTCGTAGTCATCACTTGGTTCTCGCAAAAGTCTTACTTCTCGTAGAGCATTCATAATGTCAGCCTGGTCCATGGCGCGTCCGCCCTCCACAGTAGCCTTACCTACGAGCTTGTCAGCCCGCTCATTTCCTTGTACTCCCGCATGCCTTGGCACGAAGATGAAACTAATCTTTGCCAGCCGAGACCGCTCCAGAGACAGCAACCAATCTCTTCGGATCCACCCCGTCTCTAACTTCTTGAGCATGCTTGTTGAGTCGCTAAGGAAATGTAAATGACAGCATCACCGTCTAACGAATTCTCGAAAATCACCGCTTGTACTTCCGCCTCCACAGCAGCCGGATTTTCTGTCTAGTTGGATGCAAACTGAAAAGCAGGTACAGAAATATGTTGGCACCTGTACCCACCTCTCGCCAGGTATTAAGTCCTCCAGTGAACACACCTGTTGAAGAATGTCTTCGGCTTGACCCATCCACGACCTTCCTCTTTTTAACCTGCTGCCCTTCACCTTCCTAATTTCACTGTGCAGTGGATGTTGTGTGTTTGCGTTAACTCTGAGGTAGGCAAGTGCTCTTCAAATTTGACTGACTGATTTGACTGACTATTTGAAACCGATGGGACGTCGGCATCTCTGTCTCTGTTCAGCTATATCAATCATTCTTGTAGACTGACTATTTGAAACCGATGGGACGTCGGCATCTCTGTCTCTGTTCAGCTATATCAATCATTCTCGTAGACTGACTACTTGAAACCGATGGGACGTCGGCATCTCTGTCTCTGTTCAGCTATATTAATCCATCGTTTAGACTGACTACTGGAAACCGATGGGACGTCGGCATCTCTGTCTCTGTTCAGCTATATCGGTCGTTCTCGTAGACTGACTACTTGAAACCGATGGGACGTCGGCATCTCTGTCTCTGTTCAGCTATATCAATCATTCTCGTAGACTGACTACTTGAAACCGATGGGACGTCGGCATTTGTCTCTGTTCAGCTATATTAATCCATCGTTTAGACTGACTACTGGAAACCGATGGGACGTCGGCATTTGTCTCTGTTCAGCTATATTAATCCATCGTTTAGACTGACTACTGGAAACCGATGGGACGTCGGCATCTCTGTCTCTGTTCAGCTATATCAATCATTCTTGTAGACTGACTACTTGAAACCGATGGGACGTCGGCATCTCTGTCTCTGTTCAGCTATATCAATCATTCTTGTAGACTGACTACTTGAAACCGATGGGATGTCGGCATCTCTGTCTCTGTTCAGCTGTATCAATCATTCTTGTAGACTGACTACTTGACACCGATGGGACGTCGGCATCTCTGTATTTGTTCAGCTATATCGATCATTCTTAGGCGCTTGTAGCTGTCATTAATGAACGATATAATTGTTCAAGCCGGCATCTGCGACGTAAGGGCAGTGAAAACTTTCCACAATCCCACAAATCGGGTTCGAACCCAGCTGCAGGTGATTTGGAAGCAGACCGCCTTGCGTTGATTGTGAACAATGGTGAGAGTTCCGGTCGTTTAGAATGCAATGGCAAACTACTGAACATAAAACTTCCTAAACAATCACCAACAGCCATACAAAGCTAGTGTTAATTGCGACGTCCTTTAAAGCAGTGCTTCCCAAAATGGTGGTCTGCGGACCGGTGCTGGTCCGGGAACCATTCTTTGCCGGTCCAGCAACGTGAGTTGAAACAAAAGTAAGAAAAAAGTTAAATATTTTCTCCTTTGGGGATTATTTAGAACTTTTTAAAAACTAGATTGTCCTTTTCTCAAAACATGATATCCGCACCGTTTTTATGGTGATTTAATTTTAAATAAACTGAGCCTGCAGCTGTATAGCCCAAGGAGTATTTATTTTTAAGGAGAAGCGAATCATTGGTGGAAGATAAACTCTATGGACCGCTGAATGAACTAAAAAAGACTGTTAGATTCATACAAGAGACAACATTGCAGTTATAAACATATTTCAGGCGAACGAAAGAAGAAGAAGAATTGGTTCAATGGGAAAGTTAAAAATATTAACCAGCTGAGACCGATAGCTAAAAGCCGTACGGTCGACGACATTTGTTTGTTGACGACGTGCGTTTATTTTGTTTCCTGTGTGACGATAAGTGAGAAAGATGCACATTATAATTTGCTGATTGTTATAAGATGCAGAACATGCGTGCTTTTCGTTGTATGATTATAATGCGTTTTGCCGTCGTCTGAGCGAGTGAAGGTGTTAGATACATCTGCAAAGTAGGTTTCATTACAGCTGGACGAAAGCACGGACGATGCCAACTTAGCGATTCTGATGGTGTATGTGAGATATCGGTACTAAGACAACTTGAAAGAAGAATATTTCTTTTTCGTCAATGCGCATTATTAAGACAAAACACAGAAACAGTCTGGAAATTTGTTCTCCTTTGCGGGTAGCGCTGTTTACAATCAAGGCACGATTTGATAAGCTGGTAAATAATAAACTGGCCCACAACTCGCATTAAATAGTTACTGTTAGCAGCTGATCATTAAATCATTTTATTACAGCATACTGTAATTTTGTCAGTTTGTTTAAAATCTGATTTGGTATTGTTTTCCAAGAAATATCTAAATTTTATTTTATATTGGTGTTCATTACTGCCGGTGTATACGAGTATATACACCTTTACAAGAAGACCTAAATGTAGTTTTAATATTTGAAAAAAATTTTGATGTATAAATCTCTACAATAAAAGTTTTACTCATGAAAATGGGACCATCATTAAATAAATAATATTATGGAGCAGTATTTAGCTCACCGGGACAACGCCCACAATTACGTTAAATCTTATATTTATATTAAAATGTATATTGAGGACATATACAATTCCAGATTACAAGGAGAAAAATTCTTTTAAACGGCACAAGTCCCAGGTGCAAAAGGAAAATTTTGGGAAGCACTGCTATAAAGGACAAGCCACTGACATGTTATATATGTTCGTACAGGTCGTTGTTCTTCCTTTATTCTACCTTTCTATTAAGAGTTGTATTAACAGCGCACTACAGATGGTTTGAACTAGACTCCTGGAAATAGGTAACGTCTAGACATTAATAACACAGCGCCGTCTAAAATTACGATGGTAGCAGGCAGTGTTGACGTCAATCAATACACTTTCTTATTGTGGATACATACAATTAAGAGGCGTAATACAAAGGGTAGACAGACGTGCAACAGAAGTTGATTGATTTCTTTGCGAGGGATTTTACAAATTGATACTTATCAACAATCAGTGCCAAGCTTTGCAAAACACAGTCCACACACTTGCTTGTTACACGAATGCCTAAGTCGTCGTGAATAAAGAAGAAATTACATTTTGTGTGGATTAAAACGGTCTTTAACAAGAATCATGGAAAGGAGATTATGTAGCTTAAAACCGATAGCAGATACAGTTACATATATCTTTCATCAGAAACTGTCGTACGGCTGATATGGTGAAGACTAGACAGGCAAGCAATTGGCCACGATTTCCTAGGGTTGATTGTTTTTCGTATGTTCTCGTTACTTTGTTGGTCTAACTTAGATACTAGTTGTGTTCTCAATGATCTGTTTCTCTCACTCGCTGTCTCTGTCTCTGTCTCTGTCTCTGTCTCTGTCTCTGTCTCTCTCTCTCTCTCTCTCTCTCTCTCTCTCTCTCTCTCTCTCTCTCTCTCTCTCTCTCTCTCTCGCAGTGACTTACATTGTTTTACTATTCAGAACAAGCCGGAGTGTGAGGAGACTATCGAGCGGATCTGTTGGCTTCGAAGGCACCAACAGTTGGAATACTCATCCAGGATGGGGCAAGACGAGGCAGATATAGTGAAGACTATCTATGATAAACAACCACTAATTAAAGATCTAGTAGTGATATCCAGGGGGTGATATATGCAATGATGCTCGAATTAGTAGCTAAGTGTGGAAAACTATCGTTGCTACGGGAATAATACACAACTCATAAGTCCAGACCTCAAGTATTAGACTGGAGGTGGCTGCAACCAGGGGTGGAATGGGTGTAAAAGCATTGGTTGCCAGAAGACATAGCTACGAATTGGTCATTACCATTTTTTTTAACATATTGTAAATTGTTTAAAGAGGCTCACGTCATCGGGAACACACAGGGCCCACTTTCCATCAAGCAAGCTGCGAGGCCATTCCGCCATTGGTTGCGATCACTGAAGCTTTGGAGTTAATAACGGGAAGTCGAGTCATCAAAGTCCTGGTCATCATAATACCTGGTTGTCAGAATTGAAAGATGAGGCAGGGGTAGAGACCAAGCATAGATAACTCTCTCATCTCGACAACTCCAATGGAAATGAAAAGAACTGATCGTTAAGAGATGTACCTTTTTTTTCTGTATGTCTTTTCAGCCCCAGTGGATGCAAGCAATGGAAGACACCACACCTGTGAACCTGGTTAGTGCAGAGATAAGACGGATCTTTCAGGAGGTTGTCTTTGTTGGGGTGTGCGGTGTGGTTAGTGTTCTTGGATATGCTGCCAACATAATCAATATTGCAGTCTTCATTAAGCAGGGATTCAAAGACAAGATTAACATAAGTCTATTTGGTCAGTATTCATTAAAATAGCATGTAGTGTTTCCCATTAAATCTCTGCGTCCAGTAAAACTATAGCTTTAGAGTGGACACAATTAAAATATAAACTGGATGGAGAAGAAGTCGTGTACATTTTCTGGCTTTTGTTTGTAAGTCTTCCGTTAGTGGATGCTCTTTGTATAAAATAGACGATGCATATTTAGCTCTTGAAGATGACGCAGGTTAGTTCAGATCAGGTTTACGCACACTTTGGGCCTAATGACGAAGCTCTGTAATTACGTTTGACGATGCTCTTTAGTTCAAAGACGATGCTCTGTAATTTAGTTAAACAATGTGCGTTAGTTAATATAGACGTTGCTCTTTAGTTTATAAAGACGATGCACTTTAATTCATGGAGACAATGCTCTTTAGTTCATATAGACGACGCTCTATAGTTCATGGAGACAATGCTCTTTAGTTCATATAGACAACGCTCTATAGTTCATGGAGACAATGCTCTTTAGTTCATAAGTCTATGACCTTTGGTTCAAGTAGGCGTTGCTCTTTAGCTCAAGACAACAGCCTTTAGTTCATAAGACGATGCTCTGTAATTTAGTTAAACAATGTGCGTTAGTTAATATAGACGTTGCTCTTTAGTTTATAAAGACGATGCACTTTAATTCATGGAGACAATGCTCTTTAGTTCATATAGACGACGCTCTATAGTTCATGGAGACAATGCTCTTTAGTTCATATAGACAACGCTCTATAGTTCATGGAGACAATGCTCTTTAGTTCATAAGTCTATGACCTTTGGTTCAAGTAGGCGTTGCTCTTTAGCTCAAGACAACAGCCTTTAGTTCAAAGACGATGCTCTGTAATTTAGTTAAACAATGTGCGTTAGTTAATATAGACGTTGCTCTTTAGTTTATAAAGACGATGCACTTTAATTCATGGAGACAATGCTCTTTAGTTCATATAGACGACGCTCTATAGTTCATGGAGACAATGCTCTTTAGTTCATATAGACAACGCTCTATAGTTCATGGAGACAATGCTCTTTAGTTCATAAGTCTATGACCTTTGGTTCAAGTAGGCGTTGCTCTTTAGCTCAAGACAACAGCCTTTAGTTCATAAGACGATGCTCTGTAATTTAGTTAAACAATGTGCGTTAGTTAATATAGACGTTGCTCTTTAGTTTATAAAGACGATGCACTTTAATTCATGGAGACAATGCTCTTTAGTTCATATAGACGACGCTCTATAGTTCATGGAGACAATGCTCTTTAGTTCATATAGACAACGCTCTATAGTTCATGGAGACAATGCTCTTTAGTTCATAAGTCTATGACCTTTGGTTCAAGTAGGCGTTGCTCTTTAGCTCAAGACAACAGCCTTTAGTTCATAAGACGATGCTCTGTAATTTAGTTAAACAATGTGCGTTAGTTAATATAGACGTTGCTCTTTAGTTTATAAAGACGATGCACTTTATTCATGGAGACAATGCTCTTTAGTTCATATAGACGACGCTCTATAGTTCATGGAGACAATGCTCTTTAGTTCATATAGACAACGCTCTATAGTTCATGGAGACAATGCTCTTTAGTTCATAAGTCTATGACCTTTGGTTCAAGTAGGCGTTGCTCTTTAGCTCATAAGACAACAGCCTTTAGTTCATAAGACGATGCTCTGTAGATAACGCTGTTTAGTTAAAGTCAGTTAGTAGATGCTCTTTAGTTCAAAGACGATGCTCTGTAATTTAGGTAGACAATGTGCGTTAGTTCATTTAGACTAGTGGTTCTCAACCGGTTATAGGGAGAAAATACTAAAAAGGAAAGGGGGGGGGGGGGGGGGGGGGGGAGTGGGGGGGGAATGACATTCGGAACCTATGGTAAAGGAGTACATGGACCAAAACAGGTTGAGAACCACTGAGTTAGACAATGATCTTTAGTACAACATTCTTTAGTTTAAGTAAATGATGCTCGTTGGTGGAGGTAACTGAGAATCGTGTTTTCTGTTAATTGATACACTATAGTTTAGCTAGCTATTCTATGATATTTAAACTGTAATTGATTTTAGAAACGGCTCTCTTCTGTTTAGTTACTTAATGATGCTTAGTTAAGTTCAAAGATGCTCTTTGGTTTAGTAGATCGAGTATCATTAGTATCGTTCAGGCGATTTTCATTAGTCGATGATCTCAAGTTTAGTTAGACGATGATCTTTCCTTTAGTCAATGGATGATCTTTAGTTTAGTTAGTCGATTATCTTTAGTTTAGTTAGTCGATGATCTTTCCTTTAGTCAATGGATGATCTTTAGTTTAGTTAGACTATGATCTTTAGTTTAGTTAGACGATTATCTTTAGTTTAGTTAGTCGATGATGTTTACTTTAGTCAGTCCATGATCTTTAGTTAAGTTAATTGATGGTCTTTAATTTAGTTAGACGATGATCTTTCCTTTAGTCAATGGATGATCTTTAGTTTAGTTAGACTATGATCTTTAGTTTAGTTAGACGATTATCTTTAGTTTAGTTAGTCGATGATCTTTCCTTTAGTCAATGGATGATCTTTAGTTTAGTTAGACTATGATCTTTAGTTTAGTTAGACGATTATCTTTAGTTTAGTTAGTCGATGATGTTTACTTTAGTCAGTCCATGATCTTTAGTTAAGTTAATTGATGGTCTTTAATTTAGTTAGACGATGATCTTTCCTTTAGTCAATGGATGATCTTTAGTTTAGTTAGACTATGATCTTTAGTTTAGTTAGACGATTATCTTTAGTTTAGTTAGTCGATGATCTTTCCTTTAGTCAATGGATGATCTTTAGTTTAGTTAGACTATGATCTTTAGTTTAGTTAGACGATTATCTTAGTTTAGTTAGTCGATGATGTTTACTTTAGTCAGTCCATGATCTTTAGTTAAGTTAATTGATGGTCTTTAATTTAGTTAGACGATGATCTTTCCTTTAGTCAATGGATGATCTTTAGTTTAGTTAGACGATTATCTTTAGTTTAGTTAGACGATTATCTTTAGTTTAGTTAGTCGATGATCTTTAGTTTAGTTAGACGATTATCTTTAGTTTAGTTAGTCGATTATCTGTAGTTTAGTTAGACGATTATCTTTAGTTTAGTTAGACGATTATCTTTAGTTTAGTTAGACTTTGATCTTTAGTTTAGTTAGTCGATGATCTTTACTTTAGTCAGCCGATGATCTTTAGTTAAGTTAATTGATGGTCTTTAATTTAGTTAGACGATGATCTTTAGTTTATTTAGTCGATGTTTAGTTTAGTTAAACGATGCGTCTCCTGTTAAATTGTTAATAATTGTTTTAATAAAACCACTAAATTGTCCCGAGGCAGTTTTTTACTTTGGGGCTGTAATGTGACAGCGCCATTACATTTTGAATTGGCCAATCATTCCCTCACTTTGGCAAGCAACGAGCCCAGTTGTTGTGCTTATAACATTTCCAGCTCAATTCGCTATCGATTTCGCTAGCTCGTCCACCAATTATGTACAGTTTAGTTAAACAATGCTTTGTAGTTCAGCTGATTTAGTGCCAAACAAAAAATAAAGTTTCGACTAAACATGGCACACAATCAAATGAACAAACAATATAATGTAAGTTCCGGAAGATACTACGACACAAAACAATTAACAGGATAGCCCCAGTATGGCGATATATCATCCATATGTCCAAATTGTTGGTCACATGTGCGATACTTTAACCTTCGGCACTGAATCAGTTAAATTCATCATTATCATGTGCCATGCCGAATAGCGTGGGCGGTCATGATTCGCCATTTCACTCGATCACCAGAATCGTGGATCATCTCTGTGTTCTTGTCTCGACCACACCACATGGCCATCCAGGCATTTACTTCTCTGTCCTTCCCCTGTTCTCTTCCCCTCGATCTTACCAGTTGTAATCAAGTTCTTGAATTATTTCTTCTCATAATGTGGCCAAAGATATTGTGATTATCTATGTTTAATTTTTGTAATCAGTTTACGGTTTTCATTTGTTTCTTGCAGGACTCGGTCATTAGTTTTTCTGTCTGTCCATGGTATTCTTTGCATTCTCCTCAGAAACCACATTTCCACAGCCATCAGATGTTTGTCAGCTTGTCTGTTCATTGGTCACGCGGGCTATCACCTCAATGCTATTTTTCTCGTTTCAACTAACATTTTTATTGGTCGATATGTTTTTCATCTTGCAAAAGCCATAGTCTGTGTCTTCTTACAATGTAATTCTAACTCTAGATGTTCAGTGTGTGCAACACCCGAATCTACTGAATGTTGCAGATCCTCCTCATTGTCAGCAAGCAATACTGTATCATCCAACTGTCTAGTGTTATTGATGTTACATTCCCCAATGATGATTCCTTTCATATATTCAACAGTTCTGAAAATGTTTTAGTTGTACAGGGATAAAAGATCTGGAGACATTACAAATCCCTGTCTTACACCTCTCTTAATAGGTTGGTATTGACCTACTTCATTATCAATCTTTATGTCAGCTTGTTTTTTTCAATATATGTTGTTTGTGGTTTTTTACAAGTTTAAAGTCTTTGCCATCAATTTGCACATCTGCAAGCATCTGTATCATGTTGACATGTCTTACTTTATCGGCAATGAGCGAATCACCAACAAAAGAGAAGTAGATTATGCGTGTTACTAGAACACGATTACAAGAAACAAAATGGACGTTGTCAGCACAGAACACACAAACACAAACCGACACAGTTTTTCGTAAACTTTATGCGACGAACAATAAACTTTCTGTCAACTGTCATCTACTGCCTATAGTACCTTGCAGTGTAAGGCAGGCAGCCTTAAGCCTGAGGAATTAACTCGTTCGCTACCAAACAAAAATTGGGTCCTGACCAAGCAGAAATTCAAGGCAGAAAATTGGATCTAGGGGTGTGTTACAATAATGCTTTTAAAATGGTTAAAATGGCAGCAGATCTATTGTATTACATATCAAATTAAAGAGGATTGCACAAGGAACATGACAGTGTTAATAATTAATTTATAGGTTACAAATATTATGACACTAATGAGAGGTTAAATAATAAAAACTGAAATTAAAGAGGTAAAAATTATTTTAATATCTGCACTTATAAGGTGTTTTCTACACTCCTATACTGCTAATCATGTTTAATTTACTGAATAATCAAACAAACACCATTTGTCTTCAAGAATGTAAACAGTATTGCTCATTAAAATCACCCAAAAGGAAGTTTTGGTGCATATTCTGAACCATGTCTTTTTCACAAAAATGAAAAACAATTATGGCCGAAATCTGGAAGTTGCGGTATGTCACAATAATGTTATGAAAATGGTTAAAATTGTAGCAGCAATGTTGTATTATATATCAACATAAAGGGGATTGCACAAGGAATATGTTGTTTGGTAATGGATTTATTGCTTTAGGTTGTAAATATAATAAAATAATAACATAATTTGCAAAATAATTGGACAAAAAGAGGTAAAAATAATGTAAACATTGCACTTATAAGGTGTTTTCTACACTCCTATACTGCTAATCATGTTTACTTTACTGAATAATCAAACAAACACCACTTGTCTTCAACAGTATAAACAGTATTGCTCATTAAAATTACCTAAAAGGAAGTTTTGGTCTTGTTCACACAAAATGAAAAAACAATAATGGCAGAAAACTGTAAGTAGGGGAGTGTCACAATGCTGTTATGAAAATGGTTAAAATTGTAGCAGAAATATTGTGTTATATATCAAAATAAAGGGGATTGCACCAGGAATATGTTGGTATTGATCTCATATATACACATAGTATATATTATATAATATAAAATAATTTTTAAAATAATTTGAAAAATAGAGGTAAAAATGATGAAAACATTGCACTTACCAAGGGGCGTTGTTATCCTGATCACTGGTAAATCACTGCTAATCCTGTTGAATTTACTGAACAAACACCACTTTTCTACAATATGAAAATAATTTCTCCGAAAAGAAGTTTCAGGAATAATCTGAGCTGCTTCGCGATGTGCACTTTCAATTAAACTTTGCTTGAAATCCTTCAATGACAGTTTTTTTCCTCCTTTCTCTGTTTGGCATATTGAATGTAGGATGTTTATTTTTATTTGCAATATGTGGCAGTCTATTTGTGATAGGCTGCAAAGCAAACTTTGGGGTACAAGTGTGGTCTATTAGTGCATCCGGAGCAAACAAAAGATGATATGTGTCGTTTAGTTTGAGCGCTGCAAAACAAAAACTATTAAATGCTTGGCTCCTGTCAATTTCCTGAACAGACTTTTTGAAATTATTTGGCACGCAGAGTGTCAACATTTCAGGAATAATCTGGGCTGCTGCGCGATGTGCACTTTCAAGTAAACTTTGCTTAACATCCTTCAATGACAGTTTTTTTTTTTTTTTGTTTTTTTTTTTTGCACCTGCTGTGAAACATGGTGTGATAAATAGATTCAAATCGATTCCTGGGAAACATAGTGGCATACCAAGGAGTATATAAATGTGCACTTGTACACCAGTAGTCTTTGATAGATGATCTTGGATCAAGTCCCATAGTAAACTTCAGCCATTCGTGCTTCGTGAGTGGGGTCCAGGATAACAGACTAGAATGTTGTCTTTTAGGAGTGTTCTGCATCAAGATCTTTTCTGCATATTTGTTTACATTTTTAATTAAACAATCCACTATGTCATCATCAAAAAACACTTTGAGAAAATCCATAGGTGTTTACAGTTGATACAGTTTAGAGTTGACGTGAGATCTTCAAGGACGAAACTCAAACTTCGGTTGTGTTTCTCCTGCTGACACATCTTGCCATGTCGATGGTGATGGGATAGGTGCATCACGCTGTACAGAAGCTTGTAGATTCATGTTTTTTCCTCCAGTTTTATTCTTATTTTGTACTGTTTGCTTTCCTTTGCGCTGAGAAGTGATTGTGACATCCTGACATTCATTGTCAGACGGACATTCATCAGACACCTCAGCTGAAGACGAAGTTCCACTAATAGTATTTTTATCACCACGTGCTAAAACTTTAGATTCACAGATATAACTGCTGTCTGAATCACTAATATCGGAATCACTATTGTTTAAAACAGTTTCGAATAATAATCTAGCTTGATCTGAAGTCATTCTACGTGGACGCATACTGGTGGGCGTTTCCATTGTGAAAAACCCAAACAAACAAATTAACACTACCTTAAAACTGAAAATTCACAAGAATCCAATATTAGCAAACGTTTGACGGCACAAAGATGGCATAGCAATCTTTCGGCTGTGCGACTTTTCAGTTTACTGTAACTTAAAATTCCGAAACGGAGCAGAAATGTATCAAATAAACCACTGATCATTTTGTGGCAATAAAAGTATCAATTGCCACCACAGCGGATCCAATGTGGCACCAGATGGGCCCTTGGTAGCGAAAGAGTTTTTTAAGGCCGCCTGGCTTGTGCAGTCGCCGCGAACTGTGAAGGCTAGGATTTTCTTTTTGTCCCCGACAGAAAAACACCCACACCTTACCGGGGATTCGAACCCGGGACTCCCGGGGAAGAACCCGACGATCTTAGCCACTCGGCCAGCCGCTCCCCATACTACTACGTGAAAAACACTACATAAAAATACAAAGGTTACTTATCTGTATCGAAGTGTTTATTCCCAAACGGTTCTGGTCACGTGACGTCTATATCTATATTTATAAAACAAAGTGTATGTATGTAAATATGTATGTATATATGTATGTCCTTTATTTGTTCGCGAACGGCCCATCCGATTGAGATGAAATTTTCTACACGCCTTCCTTTCATTCCAGAGCTGTCAACTGTCATAGTTTTTTTTTCTTCTTCCTCCTCCTCCCTCCTCCCCCTCCCAAAAATACGTACGTAAATATATGATGATGATGATGAAAGAATCCCCGAACCAAAACGCTAGGGAAAGGGAAGAAAATGACGTGACTACACAGAATCGTCACACGGCAATCATCATCATCAAGTGCCGTGCCGGCTGGCGTAGGCGTTCATGGCTCTCCGTAGATCTCAGTCTTTGGTTTTTTGGATCAACTCTGCTGCTGATATTCCTCCATGCCACGGCAATATCAATAACAATTCATCTTTTTATGTGTAAGGAAGTTATCTACAGTCGTGTAGAAGGGAAGAACTAGACGAGTATGAATTCGGAATGGCGAACTCTCTCCCCCTCTCTTCTCCTCCCTCTACCTCCTCCCTCCACCCTTCTCCTCTTCCTCCTCCCTCTCATCCCTCTCCCTCCTCCCTCCTCCTTCTCCTTCTCCCTCTTCCTCTCCCCTCCTCCTCCATCCTCCTCCCTCCTACTCCCTCCGCCTCCTCCCCCCTCCTCCCTCATCTTCCCTCCTCCTCCCTCTCCCTCCTCATCCCTCCTCCTCCTGCCTCCCTCCTCCTCCTCCTGCCTCCTTCTCCCTCATCATCCTCCCTCCTCCTTCTCCCTTCTTCTCCCTCTTCCCTCTTCCTCCTCCTACCTCCTCCCTCATCCTCCTCCTCCACCCTCCTCCTCCCTTCTCCTCCTCTTCCTCCTCCCTTTCCTTCCTCCTCCTCCTCCCTCTACCTCCTCCTCCCCCTACCTCTTTCCTCCTCCCTCCTCCTCCTCTTCCACCTCCCTTTCCTTCCTCCCCTCCTCATTCTCCCTTCTTCCTCTCCCTCCTTCCTCCTCCTCCTTCCTTCTTCTCCCTCTGCCTCCTCCCTCCTCCTCTCCCTCCTCCTCCCTCCTTCTCCTCCTCCCTCCTTCTCCCTTCTTCTCCTCCTCTCCCCTCCTCCTCCTCCTACCCTCTTCCTCTTCCCCTCCTCCCTCTCCCTCCTCCATCCTCCTCCTCCTCTTCCTCCTCCTCCCTCTTCCTCCTCCTTCCTCTTCCTCCTCCTTCCTCCTCCTCCCTCTTCCTCCCTCTCCCTCCTCCATCCTCCTCCCTCTTCCTCCTCCTTCTTCCTCCTCCTTCCTCCTCCTCCCTCCTCCTCCTCTTCCTCCTCCTCCTACCTCCTCCCTCCTCCTCCTCTCTCCTCCTCCCTCCTCCCTTTTCCTCCCTCCTCCTCCTCCCTCTACCTCCTCCCTCCTCCTCTCCACTCTTCCTCCTACCCTCTTCCTCTTTCCCTCCCCCTCCTCCCTATCCCTCCTTCTCCCTCCTCCTCCTTCTTCCTCCCTCCTCCTCCTCCTCCTCCTCCCCCTCCTCCTTCCTCCTCCTCCCTCTCCTCCTCCTCACTCCTCCTCCTCCCTCCTCCTCCTCCCTCTACCTCCTCCCTCCTCCTCCCTTCACATTCCTCCTCCTCCCTCTTCCTCCTCCTCCCTCCTCCTCATCCCTCCTCCTCCCTCCTCCTCCTCCCTCTACCTCCTCCTCCCTTCACATTCCTCCTCCTCCTCTTCCTCCTCCTCCTCCTCCTCATCCCTCCTTCTCCCTCCTCCTCCTTCTTCCTCCCTCCTCCTCCTCCTCCCCTCCTCCTTCCTCCTCCTCCCTCTCCTCCTCCTCACTCCTCCTCCTCCTCCTCCTCCCTCTACCTCCTCCCTCCTCCTCCCTTCACATTCCTCCTCCTCCCTCTTCCTCCTCCTCCCTCCTCCTCATCCTCCTCCTCCTCCTCCTCCTCGCTCCTCCTCCTCCTCCTCCTCCTCCTCATCACTCCTCCTCCCTCCTCCTCCTTCTTCCTCCCTCCTCCTCCCTCCTCCCCTCCTCCTTCCTCCTCCTCCCTCTCCGCCTCCTCCCTCCTCCTCCTCCCTCCTCCTCCCTCTACCTCCTCCTCCTCCCTCCTCCTCCCTCTACCTCCTCCCCCCTCCTCCCTTCACATTCCTCCTCCTCCCTCTTCCTCCTCCTCCCTCCTCCTCTCTCCGCCTCCCTCCTCCTCCTCCTCCCTCTACCTCCTCCCTCCTCCTCCCTTCACATTCCTCCTCCTCCCTACTCCTCCTCCCCTCCTCCTCTTCCTCCTCCTCCTCCCCCTCCTTCTCCTCCTTCTCCCTCCTCCTTCTCCCTCTTCCTCCTCCCTCTTCCTTCTCCCTCCGCCTCCTCCCTCCTCCTACTCTCTCCTCCTCCTCCCTCCTCCTCCCTCTCCCTCCTCCTCCCTCTCCTCCTCCTGCTCCCTTCTCCTCCTGCGTTCTCCTCCTCCCTCCTTCTCCCTCCTCCTCCCTCTTCCTCCTCCCTCCTCCTCGCCTCCTCCTCCACCCTACTCCTCCCTCCTCCTCCTAATCCCTCCTCCTCCCTCCTATTCCTCCCTACTCCTCCTGTCTCCTCCTCCTCCTCCCTCCTCTTCCCTCCTCCACCTCCCTCTTCCTCCTCCCTCCTACATTTACCCAAGACAGACAGACAGTCAGACAGATAGTCGGGAACGGGATCTTATATGACTACTTATATAATTTAAATGAGATGCTCTCCACCATGGGCTGGGCCGGGTCAGACAGACAGATAGATAGACAGACAGACAGACAGACAGACAGACAGACAGACAGACAGACAGACAGACAGACAGACAGACAGACAGACAGTCGGGAACGGGAACTTATATGACTACTTATATGAATTAAATGAGATGCTCCCCACCAGGTGTTGGGCGAAGACGGGCCGGGTCAGACAGACAGACAGACAGACAGACAGACAGACAGACAGATAGACAGACAGACAGACAGACAGACAGATAGTCGGTAACGGGAACGAGAACTTATATGACTACTTATATGAATTAAATGAGATGCTCCCCACCAGAGTCTGGGCGAAGCCGGTCCGGGTCAGCTAGTCTTCTATATTAGAGAGCAGTACAAACTGGCATATCATTGGGGGCCAGTATAATGTATTAAGTATATATACACACAGATAATATAAGATAAAGAAGACAAGCAAGTGCTATTGTGTATGATTAGGGTTAGGGCTGGGGTTAGGGTTAGGGTTAGTGTTTGCGTTAGGGTCTGGGTTAGGGTTAGGGAATACATGTTAGGAATACATGTTCCAGGGCCCCGTTTGGGAATAAAGTCTCCCTAGTCTGTATCCTTGTGGCTGAATACTTCTTACACGATCAACGCGTTTGAACCGGATCAGTGGATTGAATGAACCGGATGTGTGGTTAAAGCGGATCAATAGACTGAAGGTCATAAACGTCACAAGCCCAGGGATTGGTCTAGCCTAGCTACCCGAGGAGAGAACACCCGATAGGGGAAAGGGGGAGGGGGCGCTTATGAGGGCGAACTGTAAAATAGGAATAAGTTAGTGGACTATAGCTAGCTCTGTGCGAAGGAGTTATGGCGGTAGTTCGTAACTCCACATAATGCTTTCGAAACACAGCTGCAGGCGACTTGGATGCAGACCGCATTGCGTTGGTTTCACAAAATGGTATGCGTGCCAGTCATTCAGAAACCAATGGCAAACCACTGACAGTAAACTTGCCAAGAAACCACAAACAGCCACATACACCCAAAAAATTTCTGAGGTTGACTGCAACGTCCTGAAAAGGATACCCAACAAAATTTTTAGTATACAATACAACCACGGGAATTGGATGGTTGTGGTGGTGGTGGGGTGATGGAAGTTAAATGAAGATGTGTTGGACATTGGAAAACCTTTGTGTAGTCAATGAACCAAAGATGTAGGTCTTAGTTTACTTCTGTTGAATGCTCCATTAATGTTTTCGGCAAATTAATTTGATTTGTTAAACCTTTGCCTTCTACGAATTCACAAGGCTGTTCCCCTATTTCTGGTTATATTTTCCTTCTCACTATATGCAAGATTAAACTACTGAGCGTAATCTTGCCAAGAAATCAACAATCAGCTGAAAGATGCTGATGTTGACATCGATGTCCTGTAAAGGATATGCAAAACATTTTTTATGCAAGATTATTCTTAACATTACCTGTGTGATGTGGCTCATTATGCCATTTGTTCAATGTTGTTCACATTCTAACCTCCTCACTCTTAATTGCACTTTGATCACATTTTAGTTTTGGTGTATATTTGGCCTTTAACTTGAAATTAGATTAGTTGCATATTCTTTAAAGTCAATCCCAGCTTCAGTTGGCTGTTTGTGATTTGTTTGCCATTGCTTTCTGAACGACCAACACTCATACCTTTGTATGGAAACCACCGCAAGACGGTCAGCTTCTAAATCTCCCGCAGCTGTGTTCCAAACGCTGTATGCGGGATTACAAAATGAATCCTTAACCCCTTCGGCGCAGAGCTGGCTTTAACTTGAAAAAGTGACATTTATTTACGATATTTTTTAATATCCATTGACTATGAAAAGTGACATTTATTTACGATATTGTTTAATATCCGTTGACTATGAAAAGTGACATTTATTTACGATATTGTTTAATATCCGTTGTCTATGAAAAGTGACATTTATTTACGATATTGTTTAATATCCGTTGACTATGAAAAGTGACATTTATTTACGATATTGTTTAATATCCGTTGACTATGAAAAGTGACATTTATTTACGATATTGTTTAATATCCGTTGACTATGGAAAGTGACATTTATTTACGATATTGTTTAATATCCGTTGACTATGGAAAGTGACATTTATTTACGATATTGATCCTTGAAGACTATGGGATACAAGGGTAACTGCTAGAAAACACCATAGCCATGTACCACTCGAGCCAAAGTGCAGTAAGAACACAAGAAGGTATATCAGATATGTTCACAGTCAATACAGGAGTGAGGCAGGGATGTGTGCTCTCTTCCCTGTTATTCAATATCTACATGGATAGAATTTCCAAAGAAGCAAGTCTCGACAGAACAGATTCAGAAAATTCAGAACTCTACTCCAGATCAAAAAACTGATCCACAGGAAATAAATGACCTTCTATTTGCAGACGATCAGTGCCTGTTTTATAGCGACAAGGGCAGACTGCAAAATCATATTAATAATCTGAGTTCAACATGCAGGAGAAACAATATGAGTATAAATACAGCCAAAACCGAAGTAATGCGAGTTAGCAGATCGCCGAGCCCACTAAGTATACAGATAAATAACACAAGCTCTGAAACAAGTTAAAGAATTCAAATACCTTGGAAGTATGATCACAGAAGATGGCAGATTAGACAGAGAAATTGAAATTCACATGTCAAAAAGCTAGTGCTCTTACATATCAGCTATCACTCTTACTGAAACATCGAAATATAACCATGTCCTCAAAACGACAGATAATAAACAGCATATTCACACCAACCCTATGCTACCAATCTCAAACCTGGACTTTATCCAAATTACACCTTTGTAAAATCAACACCTGCGAAATGAGATGCCTGAGGAGAGCTGCCAACTTAACAATCCGAGACCCAGTAAGAAATGCTGTTATCAGACAGACTGTGGGATCAACACCTTGTGCCACATTTATTGAAAGACAGAAGATCAAGTGGTTTGGCCTTGTCGTTAGAATGCAACACCAGCAACTACCATCACTGGCCTTACATCAAAGATCATCTGCGACGAGACCACGAGGACGTCCAAGAAGAAAATGGATTGACTACATTGTACAAGCACACGGAATGACACTATCCAGTGCCGTCCACCAGGCACTGGAACGCAAATTATACCTCCCCACGATCTTGACGGCAGAAGTGGAAGATGATGATTGTGATGATTGTTTAATATACATTGACTATGAAAAGTGACATTTATTTACGATATTGTTTAATATCCATTGACTATGAAAAGTGACATTTATTTACGATATTGTTTAATATCCATTGACTATGAAAAATGACATTTATTTACGATATTGTTTAATATCCAGTTGACTATGAAAAGTGGCATTTATTTACGATATTGTTTAATATCCGTTGACGATGAAAACAGTTGTCACAGCCAGTAAGAACACAGTAAATGCACATTGCAGTCTCCCTGACCTAGGGGTTTACGTCTTTCTCTGTAATCCCGTATATCCACGTGAGGAACGTAGCCTGAGCGAGAATCGGTAGCGGTTCTCTCCACGTCGGTAACTTAGGGGTCTGTGAGCCTTTCGCTCAGAAAGCAATGGCAAACTACTGAGCGTAATCTTGCCAAGAAATCAACAATCAGCTGAAAGATGCTGATGTTGACAGCGATGTCCTGTAAAGGATATGCGAACAACAAAAACCAAAAGTGTACATTGCTTGCTTCTTTTTGATACATTCTTGCTATGTTAATCCAGGTAGACAACTATTAAATTATGTAGCAAGCGGGCATTTCAGTTTATCTCCTCTGCTAAATGTTCACGAAATCAGTAGAACGCCCTTCTGTACGTTTGATTATGTGAGGCATCATGTATGTGTCTAGATGTGAGGATGTGTGTGTGTGTGTGAATGTGTATGTGGGGCATGTGTGTGTGAGCGATGTGTGGGTGGGGGATTATGTGTAGAGGGGTTGTGTGTGTGTGGGGGGGGGGAGGGGGTGAAGGGATGTGTGTGTGGGTGAAAGTGGTTGGTGGAAGAGTACGTGGGTGGGAGATGTGCGTGGGGATGTGTGTATGAGGGAATGTGTATGTGGGTGGGGGATGTGTATGTGTGGTGTATTTGTGGCTTGGTGGGGGATGTGTATGTGGGTGGGGGGAATGTGTCGTTGAGGGATGAGTCGATTGGGAATGGGTGATTGGGTGTGTGTAGGTAGATGGGTGGAGGATGTGTAGATGATGTGTGGGATGGGGGATGGGTGTGGCGTGTGTGTGGGTGGGGGAGATTTTGTGGGTGTGGGATGTGTGTAGGGGTAGGTGCGTGATGTGTGTGTGGGTGGGGGGAGATTGTGTGGTGGGGAAGTGTGGGTGGGGGTTGTGTGGGTAGGTGCATTATGTGTGCGTTGGCAAGGGATGTTTGTATGGATGGGGGAATGTGTGGTTGGGGATGTGTGTTTGGCTGAGTGGTTGGGGGTATGTGGGTGGATGGAGGATATGTGGGTGTGCGAGTGTGTGTGTGAGGTGGAGTGTGTGTGTGGTAGGAGAGATGTGTGTATGTGGGGATGTGTGGGTGGGATGTGTGGGTGGGTGGAGGCGTATATCTATGCCTAGGGTGTGTGCGTGATTGGGGGTTGTGGGTGGGTGGGGGGTGCGTGTGTGGTGGCTATTTGGTGGGTGGGGTATGTGTGGGTAGGTGGGGGATATGTCTCATAACATGACGATATGCATTGTCTCTGTTTACAACATTCATTTGACAATGTTTTTTCAATGTAAATGAATCACGCACTATTGACGAACGGAAGATGAGTGACTGGAAGGGCCGAATGTAAGACGGGCCTGCGTACCCAATTTTTAACCCTTCTAAAATAAAGATCAATCAATCAATCAATCAATCAATCTACAGGCAGAGTTATTGGGATTGTGGAGCAGAACCTCTATTTCCATAGGCAAATCAGCAATCAACTTCCCAAGACATTTCCTAGTGCCCATTTTATGCTCGAATCTGGAATTTTTGTTTGGAATATTGGAATTGGAATTCGAATCTTTATTTAAAACTGCAGTCCAGTGGTGCAACAATCACTCATCATGATCACCTTCGTGTAGCAAGTCCTTTGCAGAACGTAGCTCTTATTTCACCCCTTCCGGACAGACTATCGATCCTTTGTCAGTTCTCCTGCCCCATTAACTTCCATGTCGTGTATCTTTAATGGTACTATTGATGTATAAAATACTCAATGACTATTTATGTCTAATGACGTCACCGTACATTGGGACTTGCGTGCTCAGTCACCCGCGATGCATTAGCATTCCCAAAGTAGTTCTGCTCACTGTATGACGTCATAGCATTGGTCACTTGAAACGTCATGAAAATTTGGAGAAAACAATAATGGAGAGGGTATATGCCTGGGAAGAGAAGAAGAGGAAGGGCAAAGAGAAGATGGGTGCAGGATGTGTCGGGTGATCTCCAGATGGGTGTATCGGACGCGGGACATCTTGCATATGGCCGAGAAGTTTTCCGGAAGGTTGTTATGGGAGCGAGGTTCTGCAAAGGATATGCTACTGAATGAATGAATGAATGAATGAATGAATGAATGAATGAATGGAAGACGTCATTGACGTGCTTGACCAAACTCACGCCCGATGCACGTAGTCCGTCTAGTGTCTTATTCTCGCCAGTATCCATCCGCCAGCCGAGTCTGTACCGCATTAGTTATATACCCAATGAATGGAATCTGTTACTCTGTTGTTTTTTTTAAATTTTGCATATCCCTTACAGGACGATTCAGTCAACACCAGCATTTTTCAGCTGCTGTTGATGTATTAGGCAAGATTAGGCTCAGTAGTTAAGTAGTTACTCTCTAGGCTTGGCCAAAGCATATATAGCCTGTGGTACAATCTCATCTAAAATATTCAATACATCGAATCTGTTTCTCTATAGGGTTAGCTATTTTAGATATGACCTGTGTTATAACCATGCTTTTGGTTTCATATGAAATACAAAAATCACCGTATATGTTTCTGTCTAGGCTTGACTATAGCAGATCTGGCATGTGTTACCACCATGCTGTGGTCCTGCATCTGCATCAACCCACTGATGATCAACAGCGGGCAGTCATTTGCTTCAGTCGACTTCATGTACCTGACCGGATCCTGGCCTCATGTATGCTTCAACAGGTGGGTTAGAACTAACTCCGTGTTTAGCACGATCCTATAGTTACACGTTTTGTATGAGGCTAACTTTTACTAACAACGATTGCCTGAAACAGGCTAATGAAACTAGAACATTATATACAACAATAAGAAAGAGACAAACGGCTTTCTCGGTCATGTGATGAGAAGAGTGGCATTGGAGAACATCGTGACAAACGGAAAGATCTAGGGGAAGAGAATCAGAGGAAGACCAAAAGAAATTATGCTGGATGGATTGAGAGGGTGACATGCAGGAATAAGATCAGCAGAGTTGATCCAGACACCAAAGACCGAGATCTATGGAGAGCCATGAACGTCTACGCCAGCTGATGATGATGATGATGATGATAACTGTTACTAAGGATTATACACACAAGAAGCCGCGGTGGCGCAGTAGCTAGCACGATTACCGGCCGGACTGTGGTCATGGGTTCCATCATCATTGGCGTGAATGTGACATTATAACATTGACATGGGCTAAAGATCATCATCATTATCATCATCATCATCAAGTGCCCTGTCAGCAGGCATAGGCGTTCATGTCTCTCCACAGATCTCGATCTTCAGTGTTCTGGATCATCTCCACTGATGATATCCCTTATCGTCTCAATCCATCCAGTATCATTTCTTTTGGTCTGCCTCTATCTCTCTTCCTCTTGATCTTTCCAGTTGTCACTATGTTCTACAGTGTCTCTCTTCTCATTATATGACCAAATAAAGCTATTTGTCGCTTATTTTTAGGTTCACGTCGCCTGATCCCTGAAAAAGGCGTGCATCCATCAGTGTCTCCCGGGTGTATCAGTGTAGCACGGGTGTATCAGTGTAGCACGGGTGTATCGGTGTAGTGTAGCACGGGTGTATCAGTGTAGCACAGGTGCAGACTTTCCTCCCGACCAACTCTCCAAAGGGGACCGTATAACAGGCCATCCTTCCTCTCCCCAAGCTCAGCAACCAACAGGATGCGTGTGTCCGGAGCTTGAGCTCCACAGCCTCGGAGAAGATTTACCGTTCTTAGAACGTTGACAAGAAATACGCAATTTGAATCAAAGAATCAACATTATTGCACCGGGGACACTCCACGTTTGTTCCGGCCCCCTTTTCAGTAGGCATCGAAGAGTCGCCATGCCGCTGGTACCAATAGCAGCCAGAGTGAAAGTCTGCTTGGGTTTTCCTCTAAGAGTTGACTGTCGTCACGTTAATTACACTATGGACGTAGTCTATGGATATGCCACACAACGAGATGTTCTCGAGGTCTTGGTCAGTGTGGACTTGTGATCTCGTGACCTATGCGGTCCTACTTGTTTGATATCAAATTATGTCACGGAGATCAGCATCGCCGAATATATAAGAATACTTGCTCTTAAACATCCGGTGTGCTGATGCCGGGGTAATAGGTTCGCCCCATGCATCGGTAAGTTGGACTAAAATGTTGGTGTCTCGTCCTTGACTCGGGGACGTAAATTACACGTACCTCTGAAGTCAGAGTGGGTTCGCGTGATGGCGAACTGATAATAGGGAAAGTTAATCCACACGCAAAAACCAGTCCAGAGCAATACAAGTAGTAGTACGTATGGCCGACGCTTTAGATAAAAGCGAGCGAACAAGACTATATATATATATATATCACTGCTTTACTGATGCCGGATGAGCATCAGCGAAGAATCTTTTATATATATATGTTTATGTAGTTATCTCAGTGGTAGCTTATTGTTTGTGTAAAGCTGACGTAAAGCTCTAGTTACAGTGTCCATTTTGTCACGTTAATTGTTTCCAATACGTTTCTAAGAATAAAATGACATCAATAAAGTGAAGCACTTAACAGTCATGAGAGTCTAAGTAGCGCAGCAACTAGCACATTTGCCTGTCGACCCGATAATCATTTGTTCGAATTCCACCAAGGCGGGAATTGTGCTTCCAGCCTGAAACATCCATCAAGTGGTCCAAGGGTCTAAATATATGGGGCTAGTGTTGTATAGCCAGTAGGCCTCATGACTTGAAAATGTGTCAATTGTCATCTGTCATCGACTACCCATGGTACCTTGCGGTGTAGAACATGAAAGGGGGTGGGCGGCTTAGGTCTTGAGCCTGAGGAATTAGGTGCGCCTGGCAAGTGCAGGTTAAGGTTTTCTTCTTGCCCCGGACATAAAAAATCCACACGTTACCGAGGTTTCGAACCGGCGTCTCCGAATGTAATCCTTGCATTCTAGCCTCTAGGCCAGCCGCACATCAACTACTAATAATTACAAATGTAAAGAAAATCGGCTACTTGTCCATTACAAAGTCAAACAGCTTTCTTTGGTCATGTGATGAGAATAGAGGCAATGGGGAACATCGTGACAACTGGAAAGATCTAGTGGTAGAGAGGCAGAGGCAGACCAAGAGAAATGATGCTAGATGGATAAAACGGTGGCATGGAGTTATATCGCCAGCAGAGTTGATCCAGAACACTAAAGACCGAGATCTGTGGAGAGCCATTAACGCCTACGACAGCTGGCAGGGCACTTGATGATGATGATGATGATGATGATGATGATGATGATGATGATGATGATGATGATGATGATGATGATGATGATGTCCATTACTATTTGTCCATTACTACTTGTAATTAAACTTGATCACATTTCTGCTGTCATTGGGATGTGAATTATTACTTTTACTTTCAGGATAACAAGTTGTGTCACAGCTTTCATCACCCTGGAGAGATGCTTATGTGTTATAATTCCCCTCAAGGTCAAACATATCATCACTGCTGCTCGAACCAAGGTCGTCGTCGTGTCCATCTTTATTGTTATGTTCGTCATCTTCTCCCCGACCTACTTCGTCAACAAACTGCAGTGGAATCACAACCGTACAATGTGGACCCTGACCTTCACTGAGCACCGCACACTGGTGGAAACCATCACATTCCTCATTCACAGCGTGATCGTCTCCACCATTTCTATCCTGGTCGTTATCGTGTGCACTTGTATCCTTGTAGTTCAGCTCAATTCCAAGTCAAAATGGCGGCAAGCAACAGCCGCGCAGACGACCACAACAGATATATCCTCGAAAGATAAGAAAGCAGCGAAAATGGTCATCCTAATCGCCATTATTTTCATCATCTGCTTTCTACCGGGTACTGTGGTTTTTTTTACAATGGCGTACGATCCTGATTTCAACTTTGGAGGAAGGTACGAGAACTGTTTTGTGTCTGTTTGGTCGGTTGGTTTGCTGTTAGAGACGATCAGTTCTAGCACGAATATTTTTGTCTACTTTGGCATGAGTGTCAAATTTAGAATCACCATGTTGCAGCTTTTCTCCGTGAGTTAGCTGCTTTGATTTGATGTGTATGTGTATTGTCAGGTAATAAAGCAACATTTCCCTGCAACAAATGCTCTAGCCTAGGGCTGGCAACATTTCTTTTCTTTTTTTTCTTCTAGACACATCCTATGTTTTGACACGGACGGTCTATTACGGATGTATACAACTTTAAACACTACAAAACAAGGCAGATATGTGTAAATACAGTCAGTCAGTAACATATCCTTTACAGGACGTCGCAGTCAACTCTAGCATTCTTGGCTGCTTGTGATATCTTGGAAAGTTTACTTTCATTAGTCTGCTATTGCTTTTGAAACACCGGTACACATAACACTGTATGAAAACCAATGCAAGGCAATCTGCTGCCAAATCGCCTGCAGGTGTGATTCAAACGCGGTGTGTGGGATTACGAATTGCGTCGGCAACATCTTCTCCATGGCGGCGGTCAAATTCAGAACACTGAGAAAAATGCAAGTATTATTTACTGATACCATATGTAAATGTTGCACGTGTATCATTAGCTGCAGGTTTAAACAGTCAAGCAATCAAAATAAGAAGGCTAATAATTACCATCGTAATCAGAGTAATCACCACGACCTACCATCTACCACTTTTGCAGTGAAGCGCTCGATGGATGATACTGAAATAGTATTATTGGATGTTATTGTACAATGTCCTTGATTGTACAATTTATTTTCTTCAAAAATCGCTCGTCTGTTTCGCACTTTATGTGTTGTTGTTCTTCCCGTGTTCGGTGTGATTCCTTTGTGAGCTATAATCATTCTTTTATTTCAATTTCCTTAATTAATTCATGAGTAATAGTACGTTCCCTAACGGTTTGCCGGATGTAGCTTCATCTTTATTTGAACGCTTTTATGTTAGAAATCATTTGAAACATATTTATTCTTCACGATCATAGCGAACACTGTTTATTTCAGTATATTGGCCAACGGTAAGAATAACGTCTGTTAATTAAAGAAATGTGACATACTGAATTAAACTACTTAATAATTTATTATTAATTATGGGTTAAACTCTTATCAATAGTAAAGGTCATTTGTAACGATCATAAGAAAATATAAAGGTCTGTAACCCCACAACGAACAGACATGTTCTCGTTTACACCGACAAATGATTACACATGTTTGAGCCGTCATACACCAAGCATTCGTTCATTATATGCCACGCCTTTAAGTGTGGGCGGTCATGATTCGCCATCTCACACGATAACCAGAGTCGCGAATCAACTCTGTATTCTTGTCTCGACCATACCACATTTCCAAGCCTTCCAGGTATTTACTTCTCTACCACTTCTTCTACCACTTCGAAAGCGTTTCCGATTTACCACAGCCAAATTAGTGAATAACGTAATATCTAAAAATTCCCCAGAGTATCTTCAACCATTGATTCAGTCACATGCAATGAACAGCAAGCGCTTAAATTTATTATATGTCCCAAAACCTAGATTGGACTTATGCAAAACTTGCTTTGCGTATTCTGGTGCCCACTTATGGAATGACCTTCCGACAGATCTTAAAACTCCAATGAGTCCCTACTCTTTCAATACTTACTCCATACCGACTATATTCCTCCATAAGTCACCTGGTGGTATAATTTTTCACTATATGTTTGTGTGTATGTATGAGTGTATGTGTGTGTGTGTGTGTGTGTGTGTGTGTGTGTGTGTGTGTGTGTGTGAAAGTGCGTGAGTGAGTAAGAGAGGATGTAAAAGAGTAAGTGATTGAGAGAGCAAGTATGAGACAAAAAGAGCGAGAGAGAGTGTGTATGTGTGTGAGAGAGTAGGAGAGAGAGAGAGAGAGAGAGAGAGAGAGAGAGAGAGAGAGAGAGAGAGAGAGAAACTATGACAGAGAGAGAGAGTGTGTGTGAGACAATGAGAGAGTTAGTGTAGTGTGCGTGAAAGAAAAATAAAGAGATATATGCTGTTCGATACTTCTTCTGTATTCTCATCTTTCATATTATCATTTTTACTGCCACTTGAATTTAATATGTGCTATATGCACTTTGTATTTCATCATGTTTATGTCAAGTCCAGAAATTATATTCTTTATTGAATTGCATAACTTTTTATTCGCTACACAATGTATAACATATTGTTTTAATTTTAACAATTATTCCATTTGGGGATGTGTGTGTGGGTGGGAGATATGAGTTTGTGAGGGTTGCGTGTGTGTGTGTGGGGGGGGGGGGGAGGGGGGGGGGGGGGTTGTGTTTTGGGTTGGGCCCTGTGGGTGGGAGTCTGTTTTTTTTGGGGGGGTGGGTGGGTGTTGGTGGGTAATATAATTTGTGGGTGTGAGTGGGTGATAATGTGTTAGTGGGTGTGTGGGTGTGTGTAAGTGGCATGGAGGATGGGTGTGGGGTTGTGTGTATGGGTGAGGGTGTGTGGTGAAGGTGTGGGGTGTGGGTATCATGGATGTGTGTGTGGGAGGTGGGTTGTATCACATAACATGAGAATATGCATTGTTTATGCTTACAACATTCATTTGACAATATTTTGTTGTCCTATGTGAATGCATCATGCACTGTTGATGAACGAAAGATGAGTGATTGGAACGGCCGAATGTAAGACGGGCCTACGCGCCTAATTTGTTACTCTGTGAAAATAAAGATCAATTCAATTCAATTCAATTCCCCTTGTTCTCTTCCCCTCGATCTTGCCAGCTGTCATCACATTCTCCAATTTATGTCTGCTCATAACGTAACCAAACAATTTTGACAGTCTACGTCTACTTTTTCTAATCAGTTTACGGTTTTCATTTGGTTCTTGTAAGACTTTCTCATTGGTTGTTCTGTATCTTCATTGCATATGAGACTTTATATTACAAAGATTTAGTGTCAAGACTTCTGGAAGATTATCACACGGGTAATGCTGCTATGGAGGTAACAACGATGCTGTTAGAATGGAGTGTTCAAACTTATAGAAGATTGTTGTCCATACATTGCAGCGGTAGACGTTTAATCAATTAATTAGGTGCCATCTCAACAATGAAAGCTGGCTGCAATGGATTTCCAACACTGTCACTTGCCTTGATCGTACATTCTATCAGACTGCTGTTCATCCATCTCTTGCTGTTATAATTATATTCTTGTCTACATTTTCCTCGCTTGCCTTCAGCCTTACCCTCCAGTATGGTTTTTACAAGAGTGAAATGTCTTTTAACGGATTCAGTGCCGAACAAAATAATTAGGTTTGGACCAAACGTGATACACAATCAAATGAAAAAAAAATCCCCTAAAAGTCGACTTCATTGCACCGGGGTTTTATCCCATATGGCTTAGTCTCCTTCGGCAGCGCCGAAAGCGTCGCACAAAGCACGAACTCCGTAGCTCTAGCAACGACCCACAGGAGTCTTCGAAAAATTTAACCCGTGAACTAAAGGACGCGGCCCGAAATCGAACCCACAACCTTCGGAGCCCGAGTCAAACGGCTTGACCACTTCGCCACGGAGACTCCCAATCAAATGAACAAGTATTGCAATATCAATTTCCGTTCACCGAGCACTGAAACTGCGGGAGATACACGAAACAAAATATATAATACGATGGCCCTAGTAGTAGTATGGCGATATATCGTCCTTCTGTCCAAATGCGATGTCACATTTGGCGATATCCTTTGGCACTTAATCAGTTAACGTGGCCGAAATATGTCACTTGCCTCATTTTTTTTTAATTTCTTTATAAGTCGTTGCAGTGTTGTTATATTGCTGGAATAAAGTGGGCAATTCTAGAAGATTATCCCCCAGATACAGATGCTGTACACCCACAGGTGTGTTATATTGCTGGAATAAAGTGGGCAATTCTAGAAGATTATCCTCCAGATACAGATGCTGTACACCCACAGGTGTGTTATATTGCTGGAATAAAGTGGGCAATTCTAGAAAATTTTCACCCAGATACAGCTGCTGAACACCCACAGGTGTGTTATATTGCTGGAATAAAGTGGGCAATTCTAGAAGAATATCACTCATATATTACCACTTAGACCTTACAGTGAAAATAGCGTTCTATATATGAAAATACTCCGAATTTATGGAACGATTATCACAGAGCATTGTCTAAATGGGCCTTAATCATGTTATGACACCTTGATAGGCTCCCCTTTCAGAGTCAAA
>JACEFZ010012016.1:157500-190000 GCA_014155875.1 Cepaea nemoralis | reverse complement strand
GAATAGTATTTGGCCTCACTATCTCAGCTACCTCTCTCAGTTAAGTGGCTACTGCATTCAGTCAAGCTACTACTACTACTTTCACAAAGTGCTGCATTCACAAAGTCAGGTTTGGCTAATGACCACTACCTGAAATTTTATCATCCATCATAAATCTAAAAATATCAGCAATATGAACATCAGAACTGAAATGTTCTATATTTTTCTCAAGAACATCACAAAGAAAATACCTAAAAGAATTGTGATCCTAGGAAAATAAACAATGGAAGGTAAAGAGTTTGGTGTTCTCAAATAGTTATCCACAACATAATTGGTTGCTCTCCATTCCATCTTCCATTATTTGGTGTTCAAGGTTTTAGACTAGCAGATGTGCAGTTTCATCTTCACCTATGCCTGTCCTCAGGTCTACCGGTTAAGAAATACCTTGATTGATTTGAAATTGACAACTATGTTTCCCATCCCATTCTGTACCTAGTTAATTCTCTTCTTCATCTTTTTCCTTTCAAGTAAAAGGATGTCATACATTAAGGGCTTTTAAAAATCAATTCCCATTTCAATGAGTATTTGCTTATACACAATAAAGTCGCTTTAAAGTCGACAGGGTCGACTTCATTGCACCGGGTTTTATCCCATATGGTTCGGTCTCTTTCCGCAGCACGGAAAACGTCGCACAAAGCACGAACTCGTAAACCGAAGGACGCGGCCCGGAATCGAACCCACAACCTTCGGAGCACGAGTAAAACGGCTTGACCACTTCGCCACAGAGACTCCCAATCTTATACACAATATAAGCACATTATGGTATCATTCTTATATAACATTCAGGTGTATTCTTCTTCATTAAATGCTTCAAGTGAGAAGTTTTCTTCCATTCTCATGGATGTAATATTTATTATCATCATCATCAACATCATCATGGTTTCCTTATATCATTGTAATTACAAAGGATACGTTCTATGAGCAGCTAGACTCTGTGATCAAAGCAGTTCCAAAATCCGACTACATTTATATGCTCGGTGATTTCAATGCTCGTGTGGGCAAGGACTCGAGTTCATGGCCAGTGTGCCTTGGAAAATACAACATCGGTCGCATGAATGATAATGGGCAAAGGCTGCTGGAGCATTGCACTAGAAATGACCTATGTATTACAAACTCCTTTTTAAAACAAAAGAGCTGCATAAGGTCACATGGAAGCATCCAAGATCCGGCCATTGGCATCAGCTGGACTTCATTATCACACGGAGACAACATCTGAACCATACATCATTAACTCGAAGTTACCACAGTGCTGACTGTGATACAGATCATTCTTTGGTTGTTGCAAGGGTTAGCCTGAGACCAAAGAGAATCTACACAGCTAAACACAAATCTAGCTCCAGGATTAATATTATTAACACTCACGATCCTGGAAAGTGCTTTGAATTTCAACAGCAACTTGAAGACGCCTTTCAATGATACATCAGAAAATTGTATAGTAAATGATAAATGGAGTAAACTTAAGGAAACTATTTATAAAACAGCGGTAGGGGTTTACGGCACTGTGGATCATAAGAGGCAGGACTGGTTTGCGGCAAACAGCCAGATACTGCAGCCCTTGATTGATAAAAAGAAGATAGCTCTCTTAAGAAACAAGAAAAGAACAACGCATAACACTCTGAGTGAGCTGACGTAAGCCAGGAAGGATGTGCAAAAAGCTGCCAGGCAGTGTGCGAATGATTATTGGATCAAGTTATGTGAGTCCACTCAAATTGCAAGTGATAAGGGAACCATAAGAAGCATGTATGAAGGGATAAAGAAAGCCTGTGGTCCAATGATCAAAAGAAGTGCACCGCTGAAAACCTTGACTGGAGAAATCATCACTGATAAGAAACAGCAGATGGATAGATGGGTCGAGCACTATTTAGGGCTTTACTCAAGTGAGACCAAGCTAGCGGATAATGCCCTCACCGCCATAGAGGCCCTGCCAACTCTTGACCACCTGGACACACTTCCCACCATAACAGACGTTAAGTCTGCTACAAATGAACTTGCGTCTGTCAAGGCTCCAGGTAAGGATGGGATTCCAATAGAGGTAATCAGGAGTGGGCAAGACACACTCACTCTACAGATCCAACAGCTAATAGAGCTATGCAGGCAAGAAGGACAATTCCCACAGGATTTCAAAGATTCAAACATCATAACGCTGTACAAGAACAAGGACGATCGGGGCGACTGTAACAACTATAGGGGTATCTCACTTCTGTGTATTGTTGGGAAAGTATTTGCCAGAATTGTTCTGCGCAGACTTCAAGTCCTGGGAGATCAAGTCTACCCCGAATCACAGTGCGGCTTCCGTCTGAACCGGTCTACCATTGATATGATATTCTCATTGCGACAGATGCAAGAAAAATGCTGGGAACAAAATCAGCCGCTGTTTATTGCCTTCATCGACCTCACAAAGGCATTCGATTTGGTCAGTCGCGAGGGTCTGTTCAAAGCACTAAAGAAGATTGGCTGCCCACCAACTCTTCTGTTCATTGTGGAATCGTTCCACACAGGCATGAAGGGTATAATCAAGTTTGATGGCTCAACTTCATGAAGAGTTTGAAATCAAGAGTGGAGTTAAGCAAATTTGTGTACTATCCCCCACCCTCTTTGGGATATACTTTTCACTTCTGCTGAAATATGCCTTTCGTGATCAGGATGACGGTATATACATTCACTCACGCTCAGATGGTGGCCTCTATAATGCTCAGAGATTGAAGGCCAAGACCAAAATTAGAAGGGTACTAATCAGAGAGTTGCTTTTTGCGGATGATGCTGCGATTACGACCCACTCTGAGGAAGAATTACAACATCTACTATCTGCATTCTCCAATGCTTGTTCTGAATTTGGTTTAACAATTAACAAAAAGAAGACACAGATTATGTCACAAGGTGCACATGGTGTACCATCAATCTTTATTGACGACGCCGAACTGGAGATAGTAGACCATTTTACATATCTAGGATCAGAGGTAAATAGCAAATTATCCCTCGATCAGGAAATCAACATCAGGATTGGCAAGGCAGCAACAACAATGAACATGTTAGCAAAAAGAGTCTGGGAGAACAGGAAGCTTACTGCCAAAACAAAAGTCCTCGTCTACCAAGCCTGTGTCCTTAGTACTCTTCTTTATGGCAGTGAAACCTGGACAACTTACTCACGCCAAGAGAAACGTTTAAACAGCTTTCATATGCGGTGTCTGCGAAGAATACTTGGTATTAAGTGGCAAGACAAAATCACAAATACTGAAGTAATGGAAAGATCAGGTTGTGTGACGGTGTATTCCATGCTCAGTCTTCGTAGACTTAGATGGATAGGACATGTTGGGAGGATGGATGATGGTAGAATACCAAAGGACATCTTTTTTGGTGAATTACAGACGGGTAGGAGATCTCAGGGTCGGCCTCTACTACGATACAAAGATGTGTGTAAGCGGGACATGATTGATACAGGCATTGATAATGTACATTGGGAGCAAGTCGCCGCTGAACGTGTTGCATGGAGGGCAACTATCAGAAATGGAATAAAGACAAAGGAGAAAATGATTGCAGATAAAGCACACACAGAGCGTAAGAGACGTAAGATGGTGCACAATGGTGGAAATGACCATGTTTTCACATGCATCTACTGTGGGCAAACATTTGCAGCAAGAATTGGCCTTACCAGCCACACTCGCCACCGCCATGGGTCGTAGTTATTAAGCCTTTTTGAATCACAATATACCAAACTATCGTCTGTCAAGACGGAAAGGTGCCAATATATGCAATTACAATCATTATCATTATCATTATCGACTTATCTCCGGACGGGTAGATTCAAGATGGCGGTGTAAACCGCGTCGCTCGATTCGGAAATTAATTATGTGTTCTGTGCGTGTTTCTTAACATCAATTTGTTCAAATAAGGATGAACCTACGACAGGTCCAGCAAACCGGTAGGCTTGCTTGCTTGCTTGTGTTCGTTGGCTTGAGCTCCAACGCGAAGTCCTGTATGTCGGATGAAGACATCCTGTTGTCCAACATCAGTGTGATGTCATACAGTGTGCAGACTGGTGGTTCCTCGCCGTACAGGCAGACACTCCCCGACTTCGGAGGAATCGGCGATCCTACTGACTTTAGCCAGGACCCCGAAGGGACCTGTTGCCCAGGACGCTCGACGAGGACGCGTCAATAGGTCTTGGCCAGTATATAACCCGGCCCTGGTGCCTTAGAAACACCTCTGCGTCCCAAAACCGGTAGGGAATTTATTTGTTCAAGAACTATTGCTCGAGAATTATGAAGGAAATTGAGAGAAAAACGCAGCTCTATCAGCGTTCACGCCGGAAACTACACACCGAAGCGACACAACAAGCGACTAACGACGACAACTGCTAAATTAATTTCGACACACTTCAAATAGAAAAGAGATTTTTGCAACTTGGAATGTTACAGGTCTAGGATATAAGGAACCAGCTCTCGTAGAGTTTATGAAACAATCAAATATTCAATTATTAGGACTCGCAGACACTAGGAAAAAGGGGCAGAACACGAAACAAACACATGAAGGTTACGTCCTTATATGGAGTGGCGTCGACCAGCGAGCTACAGCTAAACATGGAGTGGTTTTTTTTTGTTGCATCCAGACAAAGCGAAAGCAATTATCAACACTAAATTTATATCAGAAAGGATAATACTAGTACAGATCAAAGAAGGAAATAGAACAACAACTTTTATACAAACATACGCCCCATGTAATGACACTTACAGCGACGAAGACAAAGACGAATATTTTGATAAACTTGCAGACACGTTAAATAATGTCAAGGAGACAGATGAACTAGTTGTGATGGGTGATTTTAACGGACGAATAGGCACACGAAGAACACCGTGGGAGGATTGCATGGGGCCATTCAGCGACACAGAGACTGATTGTAACAGCAATGGTCAACATCTACTCAACATATGTTCGGAACATGGACTAATAATAGCAAATAGTTTTTTTCAACATCGTCGTAGCCACACCAAAACCTGGTATAAATGGAATGACATAAACCAAGCATCCCAAATTGACTTTATTCTAATTAGGAAATCAGACAGAAGGCTACTATTAGATTCAAGAGCACTCCCAAATACAGATGTTGATACTGATCACAAGCCAGTCATAATAAAGAAGATTTCACCACACAGGAAAATAAGAAACAAAAAGGTAACAACACATGTCATCAATTATAGGAGGCTGCAGGAAAATACGGTTAAAGACGAATTCAATCAAGAAATCCAAAACCTACATAAGAACATCCCTGATGACCACTCAAGCGTAGATAAGGAATGGACATGTTTCAAGGCTGCCATGCTCGACACACTGAAAAATAAATGTGGAACAAAGAAAGTAGGGCAGGACAAAAGATTAAGAACAGCCTGGTGGAACAACGAAGTTAAAGATAGCATATTCAAAAAGAAGGTAGCATTCAAAAAGTGGATCACAACTAAATCTGAACAGGACTATATTACTTATAGAATAGCACGACGTAATGCCAAACGAACAATTAGAGCATCTAAAGATGAATCCTGGAGAATATACGGTGAACAGATGGCGACCCTTAGCAAAGACTGCCCAAGAGAATTTTATAAACGTGTCACCACAATTAGAAACAGAGATGCATGTTACAACCCAACCACCATCATAAACAGCAAAAGAGGTATGCCAATATTTAATCCACAACAAAGACTAGCAAGGTGGGCAGAATACTTTCAAGAACTACTTAACCCCACAGATAACATAGGAAACCTCACTTTTGTGCCTAAACGCCAGGGACAGCAAGAACCAAATTTCATACCTGCAGAAGTCAAAGCAGTTATACAGAAAAGTCCTAAAAACAAATCACCAGGTCCAGATGGAATAACCACAGAAGCTATTCAGGCCTGTGGGGAAACAGGAGTTAAATGGCTAACAAGACTTTTTAATATAGCATGGGAAGAAAGAAAAGTCCCAGATGATTGGCAACAGGCAATAATATTACCAATATGGAAAAAGAAAGGCAATATGAGAGAGTGCGAAACATACAGAGGTATATCACTCCTGAGCCATATAGGGAAAATGTATGCAAAACTTTTGGAACAAAGAGCTAGACCACTAGTTGAACAACAGTTAAGCAAAGCACAATTCGGTTTTCGGAAAGGTAAAAGTTGCACTGATGCATTATTTACACTTAGACAAATTTGTGAAAAAACTATTGAATATAGTGACCAGCAGAATATTGTGTTTGTAGATCAGGAAAAGGCTTTTGATAGAGTAGACAGATACAAATTATGGACCATCCTTGAAGACTATGGGATAGAAGGGCAACTGCTAGAAAACATCATAGCCATGTACCACTCGAGCCAAAGTGCAGTAAGAACACAGGAAGGTATATCAGATATGTTCACAGTCAATACAGGAGTGAGGCAGGGATGTGTGCTCTCTCCCCTGCTATTCAATATCTACATGGACAGAATTTCCAAAGAAGCAAGTCTCGACAGACCAGATTCAGAAAATTTAGAACTCTTTACTCCAGATGAAACAACTGACCCACAGGGAATAAATGAACTTCTATTTGCAGATGATCAGTGCCTGTTTTACAGCGACGAGGGCAGACTACAAAATCATATTACTAATCTGAGTTCAACCTGCAGCAGATACAATATGAGTATAAACACAGCCAAAACCGAAGTAATGCAAGTTAGCAGATCGCCAGGCCCACTAAGTATACAGATAAATAACACACCTCTGAAACAAGTTAAAGAATTCAAATACCTTGGAAGTATGATCACAGAAGATGGCAGATTAGACAGAGAAATTGAAATCAGATGTCAAAAAGCTAGTGCACTTACATATCAACTGTCACCCTTACTGAAACATCCAAACATACCCATGTCCGCAAAACGACAGATAATAAACAGCATATTCACACCAACCCTATGCTACCAATCTCAAACCTGGACTTTATCCAAATTACACCTTCGCAAAATCAACACCTGCGAAATGAGATGCCTGAGGAGAGCTGCCAACTTAACAATCCGAGACCGAGTAAGAAATGTTACTATCAGACAGACTGTGGGATCAACACCTTGTGCCACATTTATTGAAAGACAGAAGATCAAGTGGTTTGGCCATGTTGTTAGAATGCAACATCAGCAACTACCATCACTGGCCTTACATCAAAGATCATCTGCGACGAGACCACGAGGACGTCCAAGAAGAAAATGGATTGACGACATCAGAGACATTGTACAACCACACGGAATGACACTATCCAGTGCCGTCCACCGGGCGCTGGAACGCAAATTATTCCTCCCCACGACGCTTGACGGCAGAAGTGGAAGATGATGATGATGATGATGATGATCATTATCATCATGCTTATGACATTATAAATCCTTACATCATTCTAAGATTTACTTGAGGTTGGACATTTCTTGTCAGTGACTTCATTTCTTTGAACATTTCATAATCTCTTCCATTCTTATGACATTGTTCTATTCTAATACAGCAATATTCTAATACTGGTTGTTGTCCTTTCTTGTGTTCATTCTTATTACTCGTGTTAAAGATTTATACTTCATTCTGCAGTTATTGGATTCTCCTCCTTTCTGTTTCAGTTTCCTTTATTGTTTTATTAATTCTAATGCGTTTGCCGTAATCCAAGGGTTATGTTGCCTATTCTTGGTTGGAATTAGATCTTTGGCTGCTGTTATCAAGATATCTCTAGCTTGTACTGCCACTTAATCAGGTGTATAGATATCAAGACCAGAAAACGATCTTTCACATCTACGTTGTATGCATCTGGTATTGTTGTGAAATCAAAAAGAAGTAGCTTTAGTCCTCTGGTAAGATTTTTGAGTTTTACTTTTACATCTGCTTCTAATAACTAATGATCTGTATCATAGTCTGCACTTCGTAGAAGTCCAACTGCCTTATTAAAAAACAACTTTCCGTTGGAAGAGGGCTGCAGAGATCAATTAAGGAGGAATAGACTTGCCTTGAGTTAAAGAAGCTGAATCATTAAGAAATCCAACGGCACTCTGTTGTACGCATTCCCAAGATCAATTGCTGCAGCAAATGTTTCAATGCTTGAGTGGAAACCTTCAAACAGAGCATGGGTAGAAACTGCTGCGTTGGTCCAGGTGTGTCTGATTTGACGGAATGCTCGAAGGGTAGGTAGGAAAAGGCATTGCCTCTCTAGCAGGCTTGATATTTGTCTGCCAGTTTTAACGTCTCCAGCAGCTTGCCTATTATATTTTGTATGATGATTGTAGCTTGGTCTTCGAAAGTAGAGAGAAATTCCACGTATAAAGTTGAAAACAAAAAGACTGACCGTTGGGAAAGTCTAACCCACTGGAGTGAAAGAAGACAAGTCGGCTCGTTTAGTGCCAGGAGCTAAGAATACCGGTACAATAAAGAAATATACTCTCCTTTCAATGGTGCAGGAAAACAGAAGGTAAAGCTGACAGCTGTACAACAGAAAGAAGACAGCAAGCATAATTATCCGTGCTACTGTATCATGTAGAGAAACTGAACCTCCAGCGCTCTCTCTACGACACGACGACAGAGACACAAAATACATAAACAACTTCCGTCCTCACTCACAATAAATTATACCTATTAGCTATGAATTTGCAAGACAATAAACTTAAATTATTTAGTTAGTAATTGTCTACGACACATATATTACTGTTAAATCAGACGTGTACTCCCATTGGGAGAAAGACAAAAACACTCTCCGGAAGATTATACCAGAAATATGATTTGTCATCGAATGCTATTGCCTGTATACGCTTTAGATGATCAGTTGTTAATCATTTGACATTTTAAAAGTCATTTGCGTGTTGGTGTTGGCTCTGGAAAATTGTTTCTGTACACACCTTCACAGTGAGTTTCCAACGACGAACGCCTGTAGTTTTCCTCCCAGACTTTCCTCCGTTCGCTCTCTAAGATGGCTGTACAGTAGGTTTCATTGCGCTCTGTCTCATTGACTTACCTCGTAATTGGTACTATTTAAATTACTGTTCACTGGAGTATTAAGCAGACGCCTGGTGTAGCTTTGCTTAGAATGCCAGTTAGGATTGTTTCCAGCTGTAATCACAAGAGCTTTGCTGTAATTACTAGGCAGTGAAGATGCTGCGCTAATAATGAATGTTATGCGGCAATCGATATGACTGTGACAAGCAAATCAATGACGTTGACTTTCGTCGTACGTTGAGTTACACAGTCTTGGTAGACGTTAGATGTTTGATGGTAGATAAATGATGCTAGATGTTGATGTGCAGATTCTGGGTGCGCTCACAACAACGCTGAAATATATTCAAACAAAAACACTTGTGAATTATGAACAGCACCGAGAGAAGCTGTGGCAGACACACTCACAGTTTATCCATTATCCGGGCTGTCTCTGGCACACGTCGTTCCTTGATTTATATTATGAGATGTGCCCTCACACACAGCAAGAGAAAACCTTTTGGTCACGCACCAGCACAACACCGACAACAATAATCTTGCTTCTATGTGCATATCTTCTACCTACAGCATATAAATGACTGGTGGTCTGATCTTATACAACCCCAATAACATAAACATGGGGTGATTTGATCATATAATACGTGGTATAACAATCAACCTTACTGACCCTATTTCATAGGGTTGGATGTTCGTCCATTAAGAATGATGATGGACCATTCATTACGTCCTGTTGTCCATCAGGAATGATGAAGACAATAGGATGAAGAATGACTTGCGCGATGAATTTGATTTATAGTGAGGAAGAGCTGCGCAACTTCATCGGCCTCACTCTCTCGCCTGCATCCATCTGATTCCAGTGGCAAGAAATGCAAGACGACTGGAGACGAACGCAGGTGCAGTGGACGTTAGGCTGCCACAGGCCAGAATATCCCTGTCTATATTAGGCTCTCAAAAAACCTAAAAAAAATAATTTCAAAAATATGTCATAGGGTGCCAGTATGAGTTGAAGCCTCGTATTGGTAGACCGTCCTAACTTCGCATATCCCATGTGGCACATCACACTAGAACGATACTAACCTCTCTCTCTCTCTCTCTCTCTCCTCTATCTCTCTTCTCTCTTCTCTCTCTCTGCAAAAAGGTTATTTGTTGGGTGACTAGCTTTTTTGGAATCTGATTTCAATTTCTCTGTCCAATCTGCCATTTTCTGTGTCATACTTCCAAGGTATTTGAATTCTTTAACTTGTTTCAGAGGTGTTTTTTTATCTGTATACTTAGTGGGCCTGGCGATCTGCTAACTTGCATTACTTCGGTTTTGGCTGTTTGATACTCTATTGTATCTGTTCGGGTTGAATTTAGATTAAAATTTGATTTTGTAGTCTGCCCTCATCACTGTAAAACGGCACTGGTCGTCTGCAAATAGAAGTTATTTATTCCCTTGGGTTTTGTTCATCTGGATTAAAGTTCTAAATGATTTGAGATCAAAATTTGAGACCAGCAAATAGAGTTTTGGGAATAAAGGAATACCTAAAGAAAAAATAAAAATTTTTACTATTCCCAAAATGTCCTTAGGGAGGGTTCCCTTGCCTCTTCTCTCCCAACTAATAATTAATCTAGGTAATTACTTACAACAATTTTACATGACAAGAGAACTCTCAAAAGAGAAATAACCCGTAATTTTAAATCATTTATTATATCTATATAAATGAAGTGTTTGCATATACATGCAATAACATACAACAATCATGCAGTACAATTACCAGATTATGTACATTTTCTCTCTAACTAATTATTATCCCCTGGCTGTGCCACTGTATCATATATGGTCCTCAGAGTTACATCCGTTCTTAATTATAAATATTGGGCCTCTCTTCTGGCCTAATCTGGGGAAAAACTGGGTACGCCCTGGTTCGTTTCCCTCCAATTCTTGGATTCGGTAGCATTCAGTCAGTGTAGAATATTCTGGAGAGTTCTTTTGTATTTTCCCCCGGTTTTATTTAATCTTTTGGCTCACTGTGTTTCTTCCACACCATACCTAGGAAAAGGGTATGTATACCTGTCCTGGGAAAGGGGGGTGAAAATTGGGAGGAAGTTGCTGTGGAATAGTATTTGCCTCACTATCTCAGCTCCCCTCTCATTTAAGTGGCTACTGCATTCAGTCAAGCTACTACTACTACTTTCACAAAGTGCTGCATTCACAAAGTCAGGTTTGGCTAATCCCCTACCTGAAATTTTAGCATCCATCATAAATCTAAAAATATCAGCATATAACATCAAACTGAAATGTTCTATTTTTTCTCAAGAACATCACAAAGAAAATACCTAAAAAAATTGTGATCCTAGAAAATAAACAATGGAAGGTAAAAAGTTTGGTGCTCTCAAATAGTTATCCCAAAAATAATTGGTTGCTCTCCATTCCATCTTCCATTATTTGGTGTTAAAGGTTTTAGACTAGCAGATTGCAGTTCATCTTCACCTATGCCTGTCCTCGGTCTACCGGTTAAGAAATACCTTGATTGATTTGAAATTGACAACTATGTTTTCCCATCCCATTCTGTACCTAGTTAATTCTCTTTTTCATTTTTCCATTCAAGTAAAAGGATGTCAAAATTAAGGGCTTTTTAAATCAATTCCCATTTCAATGAGTATTTGCTTAAAACAATAAAGTCGCTTTAAAGTCGACAGGGTCACTTCATTGCACCGGGTTTATCCCATATGGTTCGGTCTCTTTCCGCAGCACGAAAACGTCGCACAAAGCACAAACCCGTAACCAAAGGGGCGCGGCCCGGAATCGACCCACAACCTTCGGACACGATTAAAACGGCTTGACCACTTCGCCACAGAGACTCCCAATCTTATACCATATAAACACATTATGGTATCATTCTATATAAATTCAGGTGTATTCTTCTTCTTTAAGGGTTCAAGTAGAAGTTTTCTTCCATTCTCATGATGTATATTTATTATCATCATCAGCCACATCATCATGGTTTCCTTATATCATTGTAAATTTCAAAGGATACGTTCTATGACAGCTAGACTCTGTGACAAAAGCAGTTTCCCAAAACCCCTACATTTATATCTCGGTGATTTAATGCTCGTGTGGGCAAGGACTCGAGTTCATGGCCAGTGTGCCTTGGAAAATACAACATCGGTCGCATGAATGATAATGGCAAAGGCTGCTGGAGCATTGCACTAGAAATGACCTATGTATTAAAACCCCTTTTTTAACAAAAGAGCTGCATAAGGTCACATGGAAACACCAAAGATCCGGCCATTGGCATGGTATATATATATATATATATATATATATATATATATATATATATATATAATATATTATATATATATAATATATATATATATATATTATATTAATATATATGTATTATATATATATAGACTATATATAATATATATATTATATAAATTTATATATATAAATATATAATATGGAAAGGAAGAGAGAGAGAGAGAGAAGGAAAGAGAGAGAGAGAGAGAAAGAAAGAGAAGGAAAGAGAGAAAAGAGAGAGGGTTAGTATCGTTTTCCGGGATTTTTCCCATGGGATATGTGGAGGAGGGGGGTCTACAATACGAGGCTTCATTCATACATGCCAAACGAATAATTAGAGCATCTAAGATGAATCCTGGAGAATATACGGGAACAGATGGCGACCCTTAGCAAAGACTGCCCAAAAAAATTTTATAAACGTGTCACCACAATTAGAACAGAGACATGTTTACAACCCAACCACCATCAAAAACCCAAAAGAGGTTATGCCAATATTTAATCCACACCAAGACTAGCAGGTGGGCAGAATACTTTCAAGAACTACTTAACCCACAAAAAACTGGAACCTCATTTTTTGTCCTAAACGCCAGGGACAGCAATAACCAAATTTTCATACCTGCAGAAGTAAAGCAGTTATACAGAAAAGCCCAAAAACAAATCCCCAAACCCCGATGGAATAACCACAGAAGCTATTCAGGCCTGTGGGGAAACAGGATTTAAAAGGCTAACAAACTTTTTAATATAGCATGGGAAGAAGGAAAGTCCCAGATGATTGGCAACAGGCAATAATATTCCAATATGGAAAAGAAAGGCAATCTTAGAGAGTGCGAAACATACAGAGTATATCACTCCTGAGCCATATAGGGACAAGTATGCCAAACTTTTGGAACAAAGAGCTAGAACCAATAGTTGAACAACATTAAAAAAAGCACAATTCGGTTTTTGGAAAGGTAAAAGTTGCACTGATGCATTATTTACACTTAGACAAATTTGTGAAAAAACTATTGATATAGTGACCAGCAAATAGGTTTGTAGATCAGGAAAAGGCTTTTGATAGAGTAGACAGATACAAATTATGGACCATCCTTGAAGACTATGGGATAGAAGGCAACTGCTAGAAAACATCAAGCCTGTACCACTCGAGCCAAAGTGCAGAAGAACACAGAAGGTATATCAGATATGTTCACAGTCAATACAGAGTGAGGCGGGATGTGTGCTCTCCCCCCCGCTATTCAATATCTACATGGACAGATTTCCAAAGAAGCAAGTCTCGACAGCCCAAATTCAGAAAATTTAGAACTCTTTACTCCAGATGACCACTGACCCAGGGAATAAATTAACTTCTATTTGCAGATGATCAGTGCCTGTTTTACAGCGACGAGGGCAGACTACAAAAAATTTTCTAATCGGGTTCAACCTGCAGCAGATACATATGAGTATAAACACAGCCAAACCGAAGTAATGCAATTTAGCAGATCGCCAGCCCACTAGTATACAATAAATAACCCACCTCTGAAAAATTAAAAAATTCAAATCCTTGGAAGTATGATCACAGAAGATGGCAGATTAGACAGAGAAATTGAATCAGATGTCAAAAAGCTAGTGCACTTACATATAACTGTCCCCTTACTGAACACCCAAAACATCCCATGTCCGCAAACGACAGATAATAAACAGCATATTCACACAACCCTACTACCAATCTCAAACCCTGGATTTTTCCAAATTACACCTTCGCAAAAAACAACACCTGCGAAATGAGATGCCTGAGGAGAGCTGCCAACTTAACAATCCGAGACCGAGTAAGAAAGTTACTATCAAAAAGACTGTGGGATCAACACCTTGTGCCCATTTATTGAAGACAGAAGATCAAGTGGTTTGGCCATTTGTTAGAATGCAACACAGCAACTACCATCACTGGCCTTACATCAAAGATCATCTGCGACGAGACCACAAGGACGTCCAAGAAGAAAATGGATTGAAGACATCAGAGACATTGTACAACCACACGGAATGACACTATCCAGTGCCGTCCACCGGGCGCTGGAACGCAAATTATTCCTCCCCACGACGCTTGACGGCAGAAGATGGAAGATGATGATATATGATGAGATGATGATTCTCCGACCCTATGAATAGGGTCAGTAAGGTTGATTGTTATACCACGTGTTATGCAGAGCAGAACGGTTTACAATACGAGCTTCGCTCATACTGTTCCCTTTCAAATAGGATCAGTAAAGTCGATTGTTACGCCCATATTATTGACAATCACCCCATGTTTATGTTATTTGGGGTTGTATAAGTTCAGACCACCAGTCATCCCATGCTGTAGGTAGGCACATAGAAGCAAATTATTGTTGTCGGGTGGTGCTAGTGCGGACCCCAAAATTTTCTCTGCTGTGCGTGATTGCACACTCATAATTGGAATCAAGGAACGACGTGTGCCAGAGACAGCCCGGGAAAAAGGGTTACTGTGGGTGTGTCTCCACAGCTTCTCTCGGTGGCTGATCATTGTATGAGCGTGGCACATCCAGGAACGATACTACCTTTGCGTGGTGTGTGTGTGTGTGTGTGTGTGTGAGAGAGAGAGAGAGAGTGTGTGTATGAGTGTGGGCGAGTCTTTTACAATATCACTACTTCCTTCTCGCTCACTGCACGTTGCGAGAGACCAACAGCAAAGAACGAAACTAAGGGCATGATACCCCTAGTATATCAATAATCCGTGCTGTCTCTCATTCACACATGTCTGTCCTTTATCTCATACAATGAACAGCACCGAGAGAAGCTGTGGCAGACACACTCACAGTTTATCCATTATCCGGGCTGTCTCTGGCACACGTCGTTCCTTGATTTATATTATGAGATGTGCCCTCACACACAGCAAGAGAAAACCTTTGGGTCACGCACCAGCACAACACCGACAACAATAATCTTGCTTCTATGTGCATATCTTCTACCTACAGCATATAAATGACTGGTGGTCTGATCTTATACAACCCATACAACCAATAACATAAACATGGGGTGATTTGATCATATAATACGTGGTATAACAATCAACCTTACTGACCCTATTTCATAGGGTTGGATGTTCGTCCATTAAGAATGATGATGACCATTCATTACGTCCTGTTTGTCCATCAGGAATGATGAAGACAATAGGATGAAGAATGACTTGCGCGATGAATTTGATTTTAGTGAGGAAGAGCTGCGCAACTTCATCGGCCTCACTCTCTCGCCTGCATCCATCTGATTCCAGTGGCAAGAAATGCCAAGACGACTGGAGACGAACGCAGGTGCAGTGGACGTTAGGCTGCCACAGGCCAGATATCCCTGTATATATTGGCTCTCAAAAACTTTTAAAAAAATTTCAAAAAATATGTCATAGGGTGCAGTATGAGTGAAGCCTCGTATTTGTAGACCGTCCTACTCCGCATATCCCATGTGGCACATCACAGGAACGATACTAACCTCTCTCTCTCTCTCTCTCTCTCTCTCTCTCTCTCTCTCTCTCTCTCTCTCTCTCTCTCTCTCTCTCTCTCTCTCTCTCTCTCTCTCTCTCTCTCTCCCTCTCTCTCCTTTCTCATATATACCATGCACATGTGTATGTATACTACTGTATGAATGTTTGTTGATCGGTGTAGATGTATGTATGTGCGCACACACATATCAGTTCGCCCAGACTTTAGGACTCGCCTCATAACAACACATAGACGCCCATAATCTGAGTTTTGTTAGTAACACCATCATACTTGGGTGCACCCTTCATTGCTCTATAATATCCGTCCACTAGGGCCAACCCATTCACGGGCACCCACTCATGCTTCGGGAGTATATCCACTGGGACTCCTCGGTTACCATCACATCTCTATTGCTACTAGTTTCCTGACTTACCTTCCTGCCTCCGCCCCCCCCCCCCCCGCCTTTTCTGTTCATGTGCCACTTTCACTCATGTACCTGGGATGCTCACTGGGCCGTTACACCCACCACCCAGACATCACCCCTCTCCCTCGGCGGTGTATATAAGGCGATATCGGTGACATTCTCGGCGATACACGTTCGGATTCCCAGGTAAGTAGGAACATTTTTTTCAAATTTTTATTTTCTCTTAATTGCTTTAATTTTTTCATCTTTTTGTTCTTCTCATCCCGTCGTCACGCCTCAGTGTAGTTACCGGAGGGTCTTCTCCGTGGCTATGTGTTGTGTTTTGTGTGTGTATTTGTTTGCTGGTGAAGGCTAGTCGCCGCAACGTCCTGTATGTATCGCAATTCTGTTACATAAAGCTGCACTACTTTGTGTCATTTTATATTGTTTACATTTTCACAGCTTTACCGCAGTTCCACCAAATTTTATTCATATTTTTCGATGCTCAATTGGAATGGCGCCGACTTGCAAGGTGATTAAATGTCACATGTGATAGATGCTAACATCTGTAGTTGTAAAACAACTCCAGACGAGAATATATTGCACCTAGTGCAATAAAAAATCAGATCACAACAAATCCTAGTTTTACAAACTCTTATTGTTACTGTACTCAATCAATAACCATTTGAACCACTGAATTAAGATCTTCGTAAACATCCCTTTGAGGAAACCAAGACCCCTAAATGCGCAGTACACAAGCGGTTTAGGAAAAAAGGATTCACATTTCTACCGTGCAAGTATACATGTCCTTGTGAGAAGATGGACAAAAACGGTAAAGAATAACGAAGACTACACTGAGAAATTCATTTTTGAAGTACAGACTTATGGCTTCATTTCACTGTGAACTTTATCTGTTTTTGTTTTTTTTTAACTATTGAATGAAATTAAAAATTACGAAGCATTACTTATTGACTGATCCTTGTAGAATGCGAGGATTATTGAGGTCCAGACAGACGTATTTGAGTCTTGTTCTTCTGGCTCCAGCGTGATCGCCTTGTCGTTTACGCCGACCCCGTTGACTTCGGGGTTTGTCTGCCTTCTGCATGAATGATAAACACTGGTCCGCAAAGATGGAAAACCAAATTAAACAAAAAGGAAAAAAACAGAAAATAAAAAGAAACACAGTTTACGTTAACGTACACGCTGAAGGATAAACTCAATGATGGTTTTGCTTAGATGCACGAACTCCTTAGCACCGGCAAAAATCTTGAGAAAAATGGCAATCTCCTGATTCCCCTTGACGAAGCATAACCACATTTATTTTAGAAGTAAACTGCAAGTTAAAACTTTAAATTTACAGTTAAAGAAATTAGTTGCGTATCCTTTACCTGACGTTTGCAGTCAACACCAGCATTTTTGTATTTTTTGCTGTTATTGATGTCTTGGCAAGTTTACGTTCAGTAGTTTGCCATTGCTTTCTGAACGACCGGCGCCCGTACCATTTCGTAAAAAACCAGCGCAACGCGGTCTGCTGCCATATCGCGCCTGTAACACCTTCGCCACAAAGCCGGTAAAATTTACAGCAGACATTCTAAATAGCGGGTGGTTGTGTTCTAAATTAGCATTATTGTTGCAAATGACGTCATACGAGTGTCCTGCATGTGGCATCACGGTGAAGAGAAACGATATATAGTAGGAATACTAAGATGGCCGTCATGCTGGTGATATGACGACATGAGGAACGTTATTTTGGTTTAGTTTTTTGAGAAGCTAAAAATATAAACTTTTAAAAATGCATCGATGAATGAATGTCTAGAAAGTAATCTGTTCGTCAGATTATCATTCATTGCACATCGAACCATTCAGTTGGTAAGTGTTGGGATTCCATCCTCAGTAACTTCCCCAACGTAAAGTGCAGTCATTATAGTTTGCAGAGGGTTTGAATATATACCGTTGTTCGGATTCAACTAACAGAGAGCTTGAGTATATGCCGTTGTCAAGATTCAACTAACAGAGAGTTTGGCTGCATGCCTTTGTTCTCATTCAACTAACAGAGAACTTGAATTAATGTCGTGTTCTGATTCAACTACCAGAGAGCTTGAACTAATGCCGTTGTTCCAAATCAACTACCAGAGAGTTTGACTGTACGCCTTTGTTCTGATTCAACTAACAGAGAGTTTGAATTAATGTCGTTATTCCGATTCAGTTAACAGATATCTTGAATTAATGTCGTTGTTCTGAATCATGTAACAGAAAGTTGGAGTATGTGCAATGAACAGACGAGACTATTCATCCTCACCCAGTGGCTTGACTCCTGCAGAACTTGACTACAGTCTCTAACAAAAGCCGTATATCCCGCCGCTACTGCTGTCATGTTCATATTATTTATCACATCTTGAACGGCTTTGACAGAAAACTGTCATTCAGGGATCAGGTGGAAGCGGCCGTTATGAGATCTAAGAAGTGACTTGTTGCACTGAAGATCATGGCATCAATGGGCATTGGAGCGAGCGAATGTTGTCCATACTCTATCAACGTCTGGTTCTCTCAGTAACTGAGTATGGATTGGGACTGTTCACGTTGTCAGAGTCAGCTAGTTAAACTAGAGCGCATAAAGAATGAAGCTGTACGGGTGATACTGAGATACACAAGGGACATGCCGATGGTGTGTATGCGATACATCCTAGTCTTACCCAAGATTGCAGACAGGCGCAAAGATGCTGCGGGCTAAATTGCATGAATGGAACGTGCAACAATTAATCCTCAACAATTCGCTGACCATCTGATGTAATCATCTACACCAATGGCTCTGTGCTAAAAGGTAAAGGAAGTGCCTATTGGTTCGTGGCGAAGGTTAATGGACGGTGTTTCGTGCTTATGAGTCTGGCATATTGATACCTACAAAATCGAGTCTGAGAATGGAGGTGGAAGCAATAACGGCGGCGTTCTGCTGGCTGCAAGACAATTCAGCATACGCATGTAATTGTAACGAACTAAAGTATGATGAGAAAGGTGAAGACAGGCATGCTACTGGCAGAATGACAGGCTTCCATTCAACAATCATAAATAGAAAGCATCTGTTGGTTGTTTCCATCCAGGACGTGCTGGTGTGGTAGGGAAACTAGCAGGCAGGACAGATTGGCCGGGCCTGCACCACGTGATGGAGTGTTGGTGCATGATAAGGACAGATGTGGTCAGGGCACTTCGGATTCATGTGTATAAAAATGTGTGCAGAATAATGGGTAGGTCGTCACGGCTTCAAGAAAATGGTGCTGCAAAGAGTGACCAGAGGATCTGTCCGACACTCAGAACTCCCCCAAAAGGCCTATAAAACATATAACCAGGTTTCTTCTGGTACCATTAGTATTGGGAGTCTTCGATGGCTGTTGAAGATGAGGACGGAGCACGTATGGGAATGTCCTGAGTGCTGTGTTGTCGGATTCTGGACACAACTCAACTCATCTACTTTGCAGTCTTCATCTTTTACCCAATTCCTTCCATAGTTATTTCTTTTCAGACGTTTGTATGTTCTCACATGTGCAAAATATGTAATTGTGCTCAAATGTATTTGCTTACATAATCATGTCTCTTTCAAGACTAAGACTAACTTATTGTTCGATGGATGTATGTGTTCTCTTTTTCGTCCAAAATCATAAAAATATAAAAATAAAAACATCAACAACCCATAAGAAACGTCGATGTTTCAAATCTGAGTGGCATTACTCCCTAAGGTAGGAGCGGGGTACCAATAACCATCTGGCTCTTGGCAGAACACAGGTTTCACATGCCATCTAGACACTCCAATTCTACCCTGGAAGAAATAAACGAAGACGGAAAATAACAAACAAATAAAGACACAGTCAAGAAAATAAATTAAATCTTAAAGTTGCAAAACTTGATAGTGGTGTCTAGGATCATTTAGACCGAGTATCGTAACTTCAGCCTGTCTCCCTGGCCTAGGAGTTAACGTTTTTCTCCGTAATCATGTATATTCTTGTTAGTAATGTTACCTGCGCGAAAATCGGTGGCGATTCTCGCCGCGTTGTAACTTACGGGGTATGTGAGCCTGTCGCTCAGAAAGCAATGGCAAACTACTGAACGTAATCTTGTCTAGTACATCAACAGCAGCTGAAAATGCAACGTTCTGTAAGGGATATGCAACATTTAAAAAAAAATCATAATTTCAGGAGAGAGTACTGTTATTACTCTGGACACTACATATTCAACCATGGAAGAAATAAGCGACACACATAATATAAAAACAAGTAAAACAAACGAAACAACATTAAATAAATTGCAAAGTAAACATACTTAATAGTTATGTCTAGAATCGTTTCGACGACTGTCATAGTGTCACGAAAGAATAACTTTATTACACTCTTCACAGTCCAACTACAACTCTAATATCGTAGAATGAATACATAAAATAGAAACAAATAAAAACACAAACAACAGCATAAAACAAATCGTAAAGTAGGCATACTGAATAGTTGTGTCTAGTTGAACATTGAGGTGACTGTCATAATGCCAGAAAACCGTGCCCCTATAACACTGGTTTACATACAGTGTGTGTCTAGTTGAACATTGAGGTGACTGTCATAATGCCAGAATAACCGTGCCCCTATAACACTGGTTTACATACAGTGTGTGTCTAGTTTGAACATTGAGGTGACTGTCATAATGCCAGAAGAACCGTGCCCCTATAACACTGGTTTACATACAGTGTGTGTCTAGTTGAACATTGAGGTGACGGTCATAATGCCTAGAATACCGTGCCCCTATAACACTGGTTTACATACAGTGTGTGTCTAGTTGAACATTGAGATGACTGTCATAATGCCAGAATAACGTGCCCCTATAACACTGGTTTACATACAGTGTGTGTCTAGTTGAACATTGAGGTGACTGCCATAATGCCAGAAAACTGTGCCCCTATAACACTGGTTTACATACAGTGTGTGTCTAGTTGAACATTGAGATGACTGTCATAATGCCAGAAAACCGTGCCCCCTATAACACTGGTTTACATACAGTGTGTGTCTAGTTGAACATTGAGGTGACTGTCATAATGCCAGAATAACCGTGCCCCTATAACACTGGTTTACAATCAGTGTGTGTCTAGTTGAACATTGAGGTGACTGCCATAATGCCAGAAAACCGTGCCACTATAACACTGGTTTACATACAGTGTGTGTCTAGTTGAACATTGAGGTGACTGTCATAATGCCAGAATACCGTGCCCCTTATAACACTGGTTTACATACAGTGTGTGTCTAGTTGAACATTGAGGTGACTGTCATAATGCCAGAAAACCGTGCCCCTATAACACTGGTTTACATACAGTGTGTGTCTAGTTGAACATTGAGGTGACTGTCATAATGCCAGAAAACCGTGCCCCTATAACACTGGTTTACATACAGTGTGTGTCTAGTTGAACATTGAGGTGACTGTCCATAATGCCAGAAATACCGTGCCCCTATAACACTGGTTTACATACAGTGTGTGTCTAGTTGAACATTGAGGTGACTGTCATAATGCCAGAATACCGTGCCCCTATAACACTGGTTTACATAGTGTGTGTCTAGTTGAACATTGAGGTGACTGTCATAATGCCAGAAAACCGTGCCCCTTATAACACTGGTTTACATACAGTGTGTGTCTAGTTGAACATTGAGGTGACTGTCATAATGCCAGAAAACCGTGCCCCTATAACACTGGTTTACATACAGTGTGTGTCTAGTTGAACATTGAGGTGACTGTCATAATGCCAGAAAACCGTGCCCCTATAACACTGGTTTACATACAGTGTGTGTCTAGTTGAACATTGAGGTGACTGTCATAATGCCAGAATACCGTGCCCCTATAACACTGGTTTACATACAGTGTGTGTCTAGTTGAACATTGAGGTGACTGTCATAATGCCAGAATACCGTGCCCCTATAACACTGGTTTACATAGTGTGTGTCTAGTTGAACATTGAGGTGACTGTCATAATGCCAGAAAACCGTGCCCTTATAACACTGGTTTACATACAGTGTGTGTCTAGTTGAACATTGAGGTGACTGTCATAATGCCAGAAAACCGTGCCCCTATAACACTGGTTTACATACAGTGTGTGTCTAGTTGAACATTGAGGTGACTGTCATAATGCCAGAAAACCGTGCCCCTATAACACTGGTTTACATACAGTGTGTGTCTAGTTGAACATTGAGGTGACGTCATAATGCCAGAAAACCGTGCCCCTATAACACTGGTTTACATACAGTGTGTGTCTAGTTGAACATTGAGGTGACTGTCATAATGCCAGAAAACCGTGCCCTTATAACACTGGGTTACATACAGTGTGTGTCTAGTTGAACATTGAGGTGACTGTCATAATGCCTAGAAAACCGTTGCCCCTATAACACTGGTTTACATACAGTGTGTGGTCTAGTTTGAACATTGAGATGGACTGTCATAATTGCCAGAAAAACCGTGCCCCTATAAACACTGGTTTACCATACAGTGTGTGTCTAGTTGAAACATTGAGGTGACTGTCATAATGCCAGAAAATAACCGTGCCCCTATAACACTGGTTTACATACAGGGTGTGTGTCTAGTTGAACATTGAGGTGACTGTCATAATGCCAGAAAACCGTGCCCCTATAACACTGGTTTACATACAGTGTGTGTCTAGTTGAACATTGAGGTGACTGTCATAATGCCAGAAAACCGTGCCCCTATAACACTGGTTTACATACAGTGTGTGTCTAGTTGAACATTGAGGTGACTGTCATAATGCCAGAAAACCGTGCCCCTATAACACTGGTTTACATACAGTGTGTGTCTAGTTGAACATTGAGGTGACTGTCATAATGCCAGAAAACCGTGCCACTATAACACTGGTTTACATACAGTGTGTGTCTAGTTGAACATTGAGGTGACTGTCATAATGCCAGAAAAACCGTGCCCTATAACACTGGTTTACATACAGTGTGTGTCTAGTTGAACATTGAGGTGACTGTCATAATGCAGAAAACCGTGCCCCTATAACACTGGTTTACATACAGTGTGTGTCTAGTTGAACATTGAGGTGACTGTCATAATGCCAGAAACCGTGCCCCTATAACACTGGTTTACATACAGTGTGTGTCTAGTTGAACATTGAGGTGACTGTCATAATGCCAGAAAACCGTGCCACTATACCCACTGGTTTACATAAGTGTGTGTCTAGTTGAACATTGAGATGACTGTCATAATGCCAGAAAACCGTGCCCCTATAACACTGGTTTACATACAGTGTGTGTCTAGTTGAACATTGAGGTGACTGTCATAATGCCAGAAAACCGTGCCCCTATAACACTTGGTTTACATACAGTGTGTGTCTAGTTTGAACATTGAGGTGACTGTCACTAATGCCAGAAAACCGTGCCACTATAACACTGGTTTACATACAGTGTGTGTCTAGTTGAACATTGAGGTGACTGTCATAATGCCAGAATACCGTGCCCCTATAACACTGGTTTACATACAGTGTGTGTCTAGTTGAACATTGAGGTGACTGTCATAATGCCAGAATACCGTGCCCCTATAACACTGGTTTACATACAGTGTGTGTCTAGTTGAACATTGAGGTGACTGTCATAATGCCAGAAAACCGTGCCACTATAACACTGGTTTACATACAGTGTGTGTCTAGTTGAACATTGAGATGACTGTCATAATGCCAGAAAACCGTGCCCCTATAACACTGGTTTACATACAGTGTGTGTCTAGTCGAACATTGAGGTGACTGTCATAATGCCAGAAAACCGTGCCCCTATAACACTGGTTTACATACAGTGTGTGTCTAGTTGAACATTGAGGTGACTGTCATAATGCCAGAAAACCGTGCCCCTATAACACTGGTTTACATAGTGTGTGTCTAGTTGAATATTGAGATGACTGTCATAATGCCAGAAAACCGTGCCCCTATAACACTGGTTTACATACAGTGTGTGTCTAGTTGAACATTGAGGTGACTGTCATAATGCTAGAAAACCGTGCCCCTATAACACTGGTTTACATACAGTGTGTGTCTAGTTGAACATTGAGATGACTGTCATAATGCCAGAAAACCGTGCCCCTATAACACTGGTTTACATACAGTGTGTGTCTAGTTGAACATTGAGGTGACTGTCATAATGCCAGAAAACCGTGCCCCTATAACACTGGTTTACATACAGTGTGTGTCTAGTTGAACATTGAGGTGACTGTCATAATGCCAGAAAACCGTGCCCCTATAACACTGGTTTACATACAGTGTGTGTCTAGTTGAACATTGAGGTGACTGTCATAATGCCAGAAAACCGTGCCCCTATAACACTTTTTTACATACAGTGTGTGTCTAGTTGAACATTGAGGTGACTGTCATAATGCTAGAAAACCGTGCCCCAATAACACTGGTTTACATACAGTGTGTGTCTAGTTGAATATTGAGGTGACTGTCATAATGCCAGAAAACCGTGCCCTTATAACACTGGTTTACATACAGTGTGTGTCTAGTTGAACATTGAGGTGACTGTCATAATGCCAGAAAACCGTGCCCCAATAACACTGGTTTACATACAGTGTGTGTCTAGTTGAACATTGAGGTGACTGTCATAATGCCAGAAAACCGTGCTCCTATAACACTGGTTTACATACAGTGTGTGTCTAGTTGAATATTGAGGTGACTGTCATAATGCCAGAAAACCGTGCCCCTATAACACTGGTTTACATACAGTGTGTGTCTAGTTGAACATTGAGGTGACTGTCATAATGCCAGAAAACCGTGCCCCTATAACACTGGTTTACATACAGTGTGTGTCTAGTTGAACATTGAGGTGATTGTCATAATGCCAGAAAACCGTGCCCCTATAACACTGGTTTACATACAGTGTGTGTCTAGTTGAACATTGAGGTGACTGTCATAATGCCAGAAAACCGTGCCCCTATAACACTGGTTTACATACAGTGTGTGTCTAGTTGAACATTGAGGTGACTGTCATAATGCCAGAAAACCGTGCCCCTATAACACTGGTTTACATACAGTGTGTGTCTAGTTGAACATTGAGGTGACTGTCATAATGCCAGAAAACCGTGCCCCTATAACACTTTTTTACATACAGTGTGTGTCTAGTTGAACATTGAGGTGACTGTCATAATGCTAGAAAACCGTGCCCCTATAACACTGGTTTACATACAGTGTGTGTCTAGTTGAACATTGAGGTGACTGTCATAATGCCAGAAAACCGTGCCCCTATAACACTGGTTTACATACAGTGTGTGTCTAGTTGCACATTGAGGTGACTGTCATAATGCCAGAAAACCGTGCCCCTATAACACTGGTTTACATACAGTGTGTGTCTAGTTGAATATTGAGGTGACTGTCATAATGCCAGAAAACCGTGCTCCTATAACACTGGTTTACATACAGTGTGTGTCTAGTTGAATATTGAGGTGACTGTCATAATGCCAGAAAACCGTGCCCCCATAACACTGGTTTACGTACATTGTGGTGAATTAAATGGTACAACGTTCTTGTGTAATTTCGTATTGCTGATTCCAAAAATGTAATAAGGATTTTTTTTTTCTATCAGCTATTGCATTTGAGATCCTTCTTAGAAGGGCCATTGTTATGTATAAGCCTAGAGTTAAGTGATATCAGTGGCATTTTGACTGTAATCTGCATTCATTTGTAATTAGTGTGCATTTATTGCCTTCATGTGGCCGTAAGAGCACCTATCTATGAATGTTACCAATTATCGATTCACGACAACGTGAGAATTTGCCATGCGTGACTAACAAGTGATAAACACCACGCACCTTCTACAGAAAGGCCTGCGCGTATATTTACTCCATCATTTTGTTCGTTTAAAGCTGGATTTACATACAACACAAAATGTCAAGTTTATGTGAATGTGTATTTAGTTAAATGAGGATTTCTTTGTGAATCGTGACGGTAAGATCACCCATTTTTCAATTTTACCAATTATCGATCTACGACAACGTGAGAATTAACCATGCATGGCTAGCAAGTAAACGTCACGCACGACCTACAGAAATGCCTGCAATATTATTTTATTCCTTGCCTTATCGAGCTGCCTATGTTGCCAAAATGTCCTCCAACTTGCGATCATCAACTGTGTCCAAGCGGCACAATGTAAACAAGAACAAGACGGGACAAATTTTGACGAGCACGCCAGCTCAGCGAATGAATCGATCATCTACATCGCCAACCTCAATCGTGTTGTCTAGTGATCAATCAGACACTGAATTCCAGCTGGACATACAACAGAATTCACCAGCTCAATCTAATCAAACCAGCACATCACATTCAAGCACTCTTTCTTCGGCCGAACCACAGAGCCACAATGATATTGATTGTCGTGAACTTATTCAGGCTTTGGAGATGAGGTTAACAGATTTTATTACCAGCAACACCACTAATATTATTGCTGTGCTTAAAAACGAAAACCTTCTTCTTCGAGAAGAAATCCGCCTCCTTAGACAAGAGAAGGAAACTTTCAAAGCATTAATACATGCTTTAGAACTAAGAAGTGCACAGTCATCTAATAAAAGTGCACAGACAGAAACTACCCTTGGTGTTATAGATGCGTGTGCTACCAGTGAATGTTCGTCGCATAATGACATACAGACAGTTTCTACAATCAACAAAACTACTTCTAAACCTGTAGAACGCACACCATCCATCTACCCCATTGATGTGCATATCAGCAACAGGTTCCAGGCCTTAAGTGTAGACTCTCCAGCAGCAGACCAGGAATCACAAAGTTCAATTGTTACCACTACTGGGCATCAACAACCAACGCAAGCAAGCTATAATAATCAAGAACACAAGAAAGACAGCAGTGGTCAGTGGCAACAACAGCCCAAGCGGACACGCCAGCAGCGTGACCTTACAATTGATGACAGTGCAACTCATGTTATCATTGGAGACTCCCTGCTGAAGGGAATCTATAGTGATCGCATGTCATCTTCTGACAGCGAGTCAACTTCAATCTTTCCTCTACCAGGCGCTGACATTGATAGGCTTACCGCTACACTGCGAAAATTCCAAGTGAATGAGAGAATTAAAAAAGCGACAGTCCATATTGGTGTCAATGACATAATGGATAATAACATCATAAGCACCTCACAACTATCTACGCTGGAGGTACTGTTACGAAATAAATTTCCTAACTCATCTATGTTCATTTCATCCATCATTCCACCATGTTATGGATTCCAGCGTCGGACTGCCGATGCTGCCAATCTAACTTTGTTTAAATTTTGTAAAGACAATGCCATTAGTTTCATTAATAACACCCCGTACTTTACTTCGTCGTCCGGGGCTCCTAAGAAAAAACTATACAGGGATCAAATACATTGTTCCAAGCTAGGAAGTAGTATACTAGCGAAGAACATAAAATATCCCGAACGTGCACAACAACCAGCACCAGTTACAGGAGTAACCCGAACTTCACCCCCGGCGACAGCGACATCTAAGTGTTCAGAAAATGCTCCTTCTCTTCCTGCACCACCATTGCCTATACCCCAGGAATACAATGCCGTGGATAGCAACCCATGCTCCAATCCCAATGTTGCTAACTATGATGGTTTGTTTCCTCCCTTGCCCATAAAGCATCCTCCCCCTATTGTGTCAAAGGGGACACCGTTAAACAATGTTGCTGTGCCCCCGATGTATGCTTCTAATGTAGGCACTTCCAGTAACTCTCACAGCAGTGGTCCCTCGTTGGATGGTAATCTACACTCCTATCAGTGGAACCGCCAACTTCAACAGCTAATGCAATACAATCCTGCAGCCCTGCATCAAGCTTTCATGATGTCACTCCAGCACAGACATTTTCCTACCCCATCTAATAGTCTTAACTACTACTAAATAAAGTTTCAAATCTCTGAAAATTTCTACCGCAAGCGACATCATCCTTTCATCGTGCAATGTTCGCAAATCACGATCAGTGGCTTCACAAAGATGGCCTAAGTATAGGCCATCTCAACATCTATCATTTGCTCAATAAATTACCTGCGCTTTCGGTAATACTGTGCAAACAATTCCATGTGTTTGGAATCACAGAAAGTCGTCTCAACGACAAAATATCCGACTCTGAAATCACTCTTAAGGGGTTTAAAGTAATTCGAAGAGACGCAAATCAAAAATTAGAGACAGGTATTGCTGTATACATTTCCAACTCTCTCAACTGTTACCGTAGAAGTGATCTCGAGTCAGTAGAGATAGAATGTGTTTGGTTAGAGGTGAAGCCAGCCAGCCAACAGCCGTTTCTCATTGGATACCTATATAGGAATCCGTGTGCTGGGTACAATTGGTATGACTGTTTCACTATAATGATGGATATAGTGTTTACAGAAGGTAGAGAAGTCATGATATTAGGTGACTTTAACATAGATATTCCTAAATCCAACCAGACATGGGACGATATCATTCTTTCTTACAATTTCAAACAACTAATAAACCGTCCCACAAGGGTTACTGACACATCCTCAACTATAATTGATCATATATATGTTACTTGTCCAGATAATATTGTTGAATGTTCTGTTCCTGTTTGTACAGTTAGTGACCACTACCCGGTATGTTGTACATGGTCAAGAATTGGGTTCAAACCTCTTAAACATAAACATGTAAGTATCAAATTTAGGAATTTTACAGCATTCAACCAAGATTTATTTTTGCAAGACTTAAGAAAAGCAGCCCTTGATCACGTTTACCAACTTCCTGACCCGGACGATGCATTAGCTTTCTGGACGAAGACAGTCTACAATGTGTTCGATAATCACGTGCCAATCAAAGAAGTTCGAGTCAAAAATCAACATAAATCCCCATGGGTCACTAGAGAAGTGCTGGAAATCATGAGAGAGCGAGATACAGCACACAAAAATAAAGACTTCATCAATTACCGCAGACTAAGAAATAAAGTTAAATATGACATTCGTAGGATAAAAAAAGATCATTTTAAAAATTTGATTGTAGATAATTCAAACAGTACAAATATATGGAAGGCTATTAACTTGCTAACCAATAAGAAACGCCCTACAGAATCAGCAATACCAAATTCTATAACATGCGATGAATTCAGTTGGTTCTTTCAATCAGAAATAGAGAATCTAAAGTCTTCAATACCAGACTCATCGTGTAATTTAAGTTCACTGGCATCATTCTGTGAGGAGAAGTGCACCAGAAATATTCCCGATGAGATTCCTTTAATGTCTGTTGCAGACGTTTATAAATATCTCTTGAACCTCAAATCAACAAACTCACACGGCCTAGATGGTATCAGTAATAGAATTCTTCGTTGTGCTGCACCAGTCATTAGTGAGTCCTTAACGTTCATATATAACCAGTGCCTGGCCAAAAACTACTTTCCATCTGCTTTTAAAATTGCTAAAGTGTTTCCGCTAATTAAAAATGGCTCAATCGATAATAGCGTTTTGGGTAATTATAGACCTATTTCCTTATTATCGTCGCTATCAAAACCACTAGAAAAACACATTCATAAAATAACGTTACACCATTTAATTAACAACGATCTAATAATTAACAGTCAATCTGGGTTTCGACCTAAATATTCTTGCCATAGTGCTCTAACAAAAATGACCGATAACTGGCACTTAAACATCAACAACGGTAGAATTTGTGGAGCGGTGTTTGTAGACTTTAAAAAAGCTTTTGATATGGTAGATCACGATATTTTAATTAGAAAACTAAAGCAAATGAAGACAAGCACCAACATGGTGAACATAATTACGTCATTTCTATCCGACAGGCAACAAGTCGTGTCCTTCAACAACTGTCTATCAAGACCCGCACAGCTTAATATTGGTGTGCCTCAGGGCTCAATACTAGGTCCGCTGCTTTTTGCAGTTTATATTAATGATCTTCCTTTATATATCAATACAACTTGTGATCTATTTGCTGACGACTGTACTATATATACTAGTCAAGAAAACCGTAGTGAATTAGAGAATTCTTTACAAAAGGAACTTGATAATCTTACTAGATGGAGCAATGAAAACCGCATACAAATTAACATCGGCAAAACCAAATCCATGCTAATAACGACCAGACAAAAACTACAGACACTAGCCATAACTGGATCACCGCTCGAACTCCGCATGGGCACGTTACCTATAGTTAATGTGACTGAACATGAAACACTAGGGCTTTTAATAGACAGCCATTTGAACTGGAGCTCTCATGTTCACGCTCTTACCAAGAAAATAGCACAAAAAGTTTACCAACTTGCTAAAATTCAGCACTTCCTGGACGAAATCACACGAAAAATATTCTATACATGCTATATCCAATCACATCTCGATTACTGTTCCACAGTTTGGGATGGTTGCCCTAAATCTAATTTAAAACGACTATGTTCTTTACAAAACCGCGCTATTCGTCTGGTTTCTGGCATAAAGCACGTTGAAAGTAATAATTTGTACAGTCATCTAAGACTTCTACCACTACAAAAGCGCTTCCTTTTCAACAAAGCCAAATTAGTGAATAAAATTATATTTCAAAATACCCCAGAGTATCTTCTGCCGCTGATTCAATCTAATGCAATGAACAGCAAGCGCCTAAATTTGTTACATGTCTCAAAGCCTAGATTGGACCTATACAAAACATGTTTTGCCTATTCTGGTGCTCACTTATGGAATCATCTGCCTCCAGATCTGAAAAATCCAATGAGTCCCTACACATTTAACCGAAAACTCTTTCAATACTTAATCCATACCGACTATATGCCACCATAATTCATTTACTGGTATAATTGTTCAGTATAATTGTTCATTATAATTGTTCACTATATATGTGTGTGCGTGTGGGAGCGAGAGAGAGAGAGAGAGAGAGAGAGGAGAGAGAGAGAGAGTGGGTGTCAGAGAGAGGGAGAGAGTGAATGCGTGTGTGCATGCGTGTGTGTGGAGAGAGTGATTGAGCGAGAAATGGTGGGGAAATGTGTCAGTGCATGCATTCGTACGTGTATGTGTGAGAGTGAGTGAGGGAGTGTGTGCGTGCGTGCATGCGTTCATGTGTACGTGTATGTATGAGAGAGTGTGATTGAGAGAGTGAGTGTGTGTGTGTGTGTGTGTGTGTAGGATTGTGTGTTAGAGAGTGAGACAGTGGGAGAGTTGATGTGTTAGTGTGTATGTGTGTGTGTGAGCGCGCGCATGCGTGTGAGTGTGTGTATATGAAAGAATACAGAGAGAGAGAGAGAGAGAGAGAGAGAGAGAGAGAGAGAGAGAGAGAGCTGAGCAGATGCATGTCATGTAACACGCATGTTATGTAACACGCGAATCCATATGTTTGTGTATTCTCATCTGTCATATTATAAGTTAAATACCATTTGATTTTATCATGTATAATCTAAACTTATGTTCATTACTGTAGTTTGAGTGAGAGAGTGAGTGAGTGTGAATGAGAGACAGAATGAGTGAGCGTGAGAGTGAATGAGTGAGCGTGAGAGTGAATTAGTGAGAGTGAATGAGTGAGCGTGAGAGTAAATGAGTGAGCGTGAGAGTGAATGAGTGAGAGTGAATGAGTGAGCGGGAGAGTGAATGAGTGAGAGTGAATGAGTGAGCGGGAGAGTGAATGAATGAGAATGAATGAGTGAGCGTGAGGGTGAATGAGTGAGCGTGAGGGTGAATGAGTGAGCGGGAGAGCGAATGAGTGAGCGGGAGAGTGAATGAGTGAGAGTGTTTGTGTGTGTGAGTGAATGAGTGAGAGTGAATGAGTGAGCGTGAGAGTGAATGAGTGAGCGTGAGAGTGAATGAGTGAGCGGGAGAGTGAATGAGTGAGCGGGAGAGTGAATGAGTGAGCGGGAGAGTGAATGAGTGAGCGGGAGAGTGAATGAGTGAGCGGGAGAGTGAATGAGTGAGCGTGAGAGTGAGCGGGAGAGTAAATGATTGAGCGGGAGAGTGAATGAGTGAGCGTGAGAGTGAATGAGTGAGAGTGAATGAGTGAGCGTGAGAGTGAATGAGTGAGCGTGAGAGTGAATGAGTGAGAGTGAATGAGTGACAGTGAATGAGTGAGCGTGAGAAGGAATGAGTGAGCGTGAGAGTGAATGAGTGAGCGTGAGAGTGAATCAGTGAGCGGGAGAGTGAATGATTGAGCGTGAGAGTGAATGAGTGAGCGTGAGAGTGAATGAGTGAATGTGAGAGTGAATGAGTGAGCGGCAGAGTGAATGATTGAGCGGGACAGTGAATGAGTTAGCGTGAGAGTGAATGAGTTAGCGTGAGAGTGAATGAGTGAGAGTGAATGATTGAACGGGAGAGTGAATGAGTGAGCGGGAGAGTGAATGAGTGAGCGGGAGAGTG